>JACGCM010001041.1:0-18880 GCA_014058105.1 Kingdonia uniflora | reverse complement strand
TTCTGTGCAACGGGAGACTTTGTCACATATGACGAGGTTTTAGATTAGTTGCAGACGACTCGGCTTTTTACCAAGTTGATCTTAAGTAAGTTACCACTAGTTAGAATCCTGAATGAAGATACTTGGGAAGACAACTTCAAGACAAATATGGACTATTTGAGTGGTTGGTGATGCCCTTTGGGTTATGCAATGCTCTGGCGATATTTATGCGGTTAATGAATGAGGTACTTCGTGCTTTTATTGATAATTTATGATGTATATTTGGATGAATCTTAATATAGTCGAACATAGGAGCCACCTGTGCATTTACGCATAATATTGGGCGTTTTGCGATCCCAACAAATTTTTCTAAATGGGAAGAAGTTCGAGTTTGGGAAGAAGGAGTTAGTCTATTTATGATTTATTGTTGGTGGCAGCGAGCTTAAGGCGATCCAGAGAAGGTCTCGGTCATTACTAATTGGCCTCGACCCCGTATACGTGACGAAAGTAGGAGTTTTATGGTTCTTGTTAGTACTTACAGAAGTTTATTTGGCATTTTTCACAAATAGCCACACCGTACATTCTTTGACAAAGACTGGGGTACAATTTGTGTTGGAAGAGCACCATGAGAAGACTTTTCTATTACTGAAGCGCAAGATTATGGATACACCAGTAGTAGCATTGCCTAATTTGTAGCGGCCTTTTGAGGTTAAGACAGATGCGTCAGACTATGTATTGGGGCGATTCTTTTATAGGATGGGAAACTGGTTGCTTACCATTATGAGATATTTATAGGAACAATACACAACTATCTTACCTACGATAAGAGTTCTGTGCATTATATTAATCAATAAAACATTGGCGGAGTTACTTATTGGGGAAAGAGATTGTGGTACATTTCGATCACAAACTATTACAGTGTTTATCTACGCATTCCAAGCTACAGCAAGTACGCCATATGAAGTAGATGTCGTACCTTCAACAGTTTACCTTGATGACAAGTATAAAAAAAGAATGAAAAATAAAATAGCTGATATGTTATCTCGACCCCCATTACCACTATTTCCGCTTTGTTGGTAGCTATGCAGATACAACCCATTGTTTCTTCTGACTACGTTACAGGGTATGATGACGACAAGGAGCTCAGTGTGATTCATGAGAAGTTGCTGCAAGGCAAGACATGTAAGTATATTTTGAAGGATGGTTTGATTTACAGGGCAGTCTACTATATATTCTGAGGGTAGAGACTGTTTGCATTAGATTTGAGAGGCATATTATTCCCGGGTGGCAGATCATTTCAGGGTTGAGAAGATTCTTTTAAATTTCTGGCGTTATGTCTATTGGCCGAAAATACAGGTGAATGTTGCTCGTGTTGTTCATGGTTTGTGCTATGCAAACATCGAAGCCTTCTAATTAGAAGATAGGATTATACTTACCATTACCAGTTTCTAGCCGACCTTGGGAAAGCATTTCAATAGATTTTATGGGTGGTTTTCCCATGACCAGGTAAGAATGACTATTTATTTGGTAGTGAATCGATTTAGCAAGATGATTGTTCTTATTCCATGCCAGAAGACGGTCACCGGGGAAGGAGCAGTGCGATTGTTTTTCAGAGACTCTGGAGGTATTTTGGGCTCCATTATTATATTATTTCTGATCGGGATAGCCATTTTTTGGGGCATTTTTAGAGATCTTTATAGGGGATGATGGACACTAAGTTGATAAGAAGCACGCTTTTCATCTGCAGACTGATAGGGAAACAGAGGTCGTTAAACGCACTTGGTACATTTTCTACGGGGATTTTATTCTAAGTATCCTAAAATTTGGGATGAGAGTTTACAGTATCTTCAATTTACGCTTAACCGGGTGATTCATGGTTCCACTTTGAAGTCTCCATTTAAAGTTTGTTTGGGGTACTTGCCTCAATGCCTTTAGATTTTGCTTTTAATCTTGGCGACAAGACGATGTCAGGGAAGGAAGAAGAGGAACAAGTTAAAGCTTATCGTTTCATTGAGAGGATAAGCAAGGTTCATACGGCAGTTGAAACACAATTGAGGACGACTCAAGCAAAGTATAAGGCTCGACACGACAAACATCGGTTGAGTGTACTTTTCAAGAGGGCGACCTAGTTTGGTTACATTTGTGTAAGGAATGGCTTAAGGAGGAAGGTAAGAAGCTTAAACCTATCCGTTATGGTATGTTTTTGATACTCAAGAAGATTGGTGCAATACTTTCCAATTAGATTTGCCAACTTTTATGAAGATATATTCGGTGATTAATGACAAGCATTTGTAGCTGTTTGAGCCGTCTCTTTTAGATGAAGACTCTACAATCGACACTTGCCAACTCTCAGTTGACGACTTATGGATGGAAAGAGAAGATCTGTTGCAGGAGGATGGTATTTTAGAGAAGAAAGTTCATGCTACAAGACGGGGTGGCATTGAGTCATTCTGAGTTGGGAAGAAGGGTTAACTACCTAGTAAGTAGAAGTGTTATAACAGGGAAATGGGCATAGTCGCATTCCCGCATCTCCAGTTCTAGCTTGAGCATGAGTTCAACGCTATTAAAGGGGGGAGCCATGATTCAGGAGGATCTAGGGAAGTTTTGATGAAAAATTGACCAAGTCGTTCGAACGAGATTTGGAGTCGTTCGAATGAGATTTGGAGTCGTTCGATCGACTTCTGGTCTATTCGAGCAGACTTTTTTTCTATTCGAATAGATAAAGTCCGAAGTGTTCTGTTCGAACAGACTTTTAGTCTATTCGAATACACTTTTTTTTCTATTCAATCAGAGGCTTATTCTGTTCGAACAGAGGCGTAATTCAGCCTAATATTAAGGTGTTTAGGGGAATAATTGTCCTATTTTATAACTTGGAACTTGTAACTCTTATAAAAGTGGCAAGGCTAGGCTAGATCTAGGAGGTTAGATCAATCAAAGTTATGAGAGAGAGACTTAGGGCTTGAGAGGAATTTGATTATAATCGATTGATTTGAGAAATTAAAACTCTAAAACGGGATTTCTCCCAACCAATTTATGTGTTCTTCATACAATTATTTATTTTAGGGTTTCTCAATTCGTATTGTGGATTATATCTATTTGACTATGCATACACACACACACACCAAGTAATTCATTTAGTGATTGTTTTATAACACACGGGCAATATCTTGGTCTTTATAAAATATTTTAGATTCATTATCTTTCTATCATGCCTTATGTTTAAGGGGAGTATTACCTTGTTTTACTTACTTATTTTAGAGACACTTCCCATGTGTGTCTTCTCTTTGTTTAATTTGAAGGGGATTACCATTATTTTGAGTGAGAGATGCATCTTATTTTGGGGTATTAGTGTTCAGTGGTTTCCTAACTGCATGTTTGTTTTGTTTAGTTTAACTTTTTTTAAGTATCCTAGTAGTTTGCCTTTTCAGAATATTTAATCTGACACTTGCTGGTATATATTTCTCATCTATTATGTGTTTAACTCATTTAGTGACTATTATACATTTGGTTCTACTGGTCTGCTTTTCCTTTTATCTGCTATTGTGTATTATTTCCCTTTGATCATTTGTGATAAAAAGGGGGAGAGATGATCCTAATAGGTAAGTCAGGTAAGTTATAATTTTTTCCTA
The DNA here is from genome assembly GCA_014058105.1 of Kingdonia uniflora. NCBI lineage: Eukaryota > Viridiplantae > Streptophyta > Magnoliopsida > Ranunculales > Circaeasteraceae > Kingdonia > Kingdonia uniflora. Next base: position 15,272 of record JACGCM010001041.1, on the reverse strand, counting down.
GATCCCTTATTTTATTTTAACGGTTACGTGATATATCTCGTTTAGTGTGCAGGGATTCTAGAGTATATGTGATCCTGACATGTAAGCCAGGTAAGTTAGGATTTTTTCCTAGATCCCTTATTTTATTTGAATAGTTACGTGATGTATCTTGCTTAGTGTGCATGGATTCTAGAGTATATGCCTTTGAGTATTGATGTTTAATGATTGAGTCAGTCCATCGAGTTGTATTTTTTATTTTTTGTAGTTTCTAGTTTTGACACGAAATAAACCAAGGGGGCAGATTGAAACATTCATATGTGGAGTTTGTTTCATTTCGTCTCTAGAATAGGTGTCAGCACTACCTCATGGTTTTTTGTCGTCAGAGAGTGCATGTGGAACGACTACAGCTGGACTGATACTATATAGGTACGTGGGTTTGTACCTCTTCGCTAAAAAATATTAAGTCCTTAGTATTTTTTTAAAGGTCAGAAAGGAAGTGATGTGTTTTGGAGAAAATAGGTTTCTGTTCGAACAAGCGTTTGTTATGTTCGAATAGACCCTGTTCGAACAAACTTTTGTTCTGTTTGAACATGCTTTTTCTTCGTTCGAACATTTTACTAAGAACTTTGTTTCTTCGAATAAGATTTTGGTTATGTTCGAATAAAACCATGTCTGTTCGAACAAACTATTTCTTTGTTTGAACATAGGTCAGGTTTTTAATTTTTTAATAAAAGATTTCATTTCTTATTTTTATTTTTAACTCTTCCAAAACCTATTTTTTCTAGGGCTTGAGATTTTAGAGAGAAGAGAGATTTTTTATCGAGTGATTCAATGCGAAGTAAAACTCAAATTGAATAAATCGACGATTGTGAAAACCTAAATCAAATTTTAGATTTCTTGAGTTTGAGCGATTCAAGCTTTGAAGTTTTGGTGCGTTATCCAAGGTGAGGCATTGCCAGAATGCAGGGCATTGCGAGAACGTGAAATTTATTGCCATGAGTATAATTAGAAAAGAGGTAACTACATGATGTGCTTATCAAGTCTGTAAGTAACTGAATTCTTGTAATTTTGTTTCAATATTGGAATGTTTACTTGTTGAGCGATTCGACAGCGGCCTGTGGGTTTTTCACCTGAGAAAGGTTTCTCATAGGGTTACAATTTATTCTTGTGCTTGATTTACTTTTGCTTCTTATCACTAGAACATTGGACCAACTTGAATTAGGTTTGGGTTAGATCGTTAATTAAAGGTTTTTTGGACCTATTAATTTTGACCTAAATTAATCGAAATCGATTAGTCTCAAGTAATAAAATTTTTCACTTCTCACCTCTTCTACCTCTTCTCACCCAAAAAAAAAAAACATGGCCCTAGTTAAAAAAAATACTCGAACGCTTGACCTACCTGTGGAGAAGTGAAAACATGTGAAACACGACGTATTGGGGCATCAGAAGGGCGTCTACGTTATCTAGAAATGGGATTTCACCGTAGATCTCACCACACAATTCTGGTTTGTTGGATAAAAGTCTGGGTACTAGATAGTTACGAGAGTAATTACTGGTCTTTAGAAAATGCATGTGAAGCGTCGGATATGATTTCCGAAGATGCTGGAATTGGATAAAAATATCTTATTTCCGGGGTGTGAAAGTAATGTTGTTTCCATATCAGGGTACAATTAAAATGATGGAAGAATTAAAGTTGCATTATTTCCTTTAACATAACAAGCAAAAAGATTGAAGTTATCTACCGTTCGCAGTATCAACTTTGCCATTAGTCTTACAACATTCGTCATGCCATCATGGACAACCCTACTACCCACCCCATCACCTTGTGGTGGCTAATGTTATGACTTGAGATAGAGAATGAGGTTTGCAGGAATTGTAACTTTGATGATAATGTTTTAGTGGCTTCGGGAATATGTGTACCAACAAGTTTCGTGCTCATTTTATCCTATTAGAACCCACATCTCTTGATCCAGGAGGATCTAGGCATTAAACCCCTTAGAAGAAAACCAAATGTGAAGTCTGTCCAAATAGAAAAAAGTTCTATTCGAACAGAACAAGTTCTGAGTCTTCTGTTAGAATAGAGAAATATTCTATTCAAACAGAAACTGTTCTGAATAGCAATAGACTTTTGAGCCTATTCGAACATACCTAGTTCTCAGAAGTATATTTGAATAGACTTTTGACTCTATTCGAATACACTATGTTCTAAGTCTTCTATTCGAACAAAGAATTTTTTTTTTTGGACATAGTCATGGCTTATCATATTTTTAGGTCGTTTGAAGGGCAATTTTGTCGTAGTAACCTTTAAGAGGGCAAGGCTAGGCAATGAAAAAGGATCTAGAGATCGAGGGAGAAATCAAAAGATATCGATAGAGGAATCTATTGTAATCAATTTTGAGCAATTGAAGTTCTTTTTGGGAAGTTTTACCCACCAAATTGTGTTCTTCGTTTTAATTCTTCGATTGGTATAATCTCTAATTCGATTGCGGATTATCTCTTCTATAGTTTTACAACTTTTTTCTGATCTTGTTACATGCATTCTTGTATTACAACCATTTCTGGAAACCTAGCCCGTGCGCGATCAAAATGGTAAAAAACCCTCATGGATATGTCTTTGTGGCTTCGTTGGGGGGTTTTATTTGATAGAGTTCCTGCCACATTAGTAAGTAAACACATAGTGAAACATCCCTTTTTGGAGTTTGCTTCATTTAGTGTCTAGAGTAAGCATCAACATTTTCTCTTGGTTATCCGGTGTCAGTGAGTGGACGAGGAACGACTACAGCTGGACAGACTGACTCTGAACAGGTAAGTGGGTTTCTAACTCTTTGTTCTATAAAGTCAAGCCTATGCCTTTTACAGAGTATAAAAAACTAGTAAGAATGTCTTCTTTTAGAAAATAGAACTTCTATTCGAATAGACTATTTTCTATTCGAATAGAGATGGAAAGATTCCTTCAATTTGAACAGGATTCTGTCGATTCGAATAACTTACCTCAGCGTGATTTCAAGCTTGGAAAGATATCTTCTATTCGAATAGGATTTTGGTCTATTCGAATAACTTACCTCAACGTGATTTCTAAGCTTGGTAAGATGTTTTCTATTCGAATAGGATTCCATTATATTCGAATAACCCACTTCAACGTGATTTCCAACTTGATCCTATTTGAATAGGATTGTCTCTATTCGAATAGAGCCCGTATTTTCTGTTTCGTTATTTAAGACATACTTACCTTTTTTTTTCAATCTCACTTCTTGAAAACCTATATTTTTAATGGCTTGCCTTTGAGAGTGAAAAGAGATCTTCTTTGAGCGATTCAAGAGAGAATCAAATCACTCTAATCTTGAATCATTCTATTGATCAAGAAACCCTAGTCATGAATTAAAGAATTTGAGCGATTCAAGATTTTGAGCTTCGACGAGAGATTGAAGCGAGGCGTTGCGAGAACGCGGGATTGATTGTAAGATGATTACTCAGAAGAGAAATGACCATGAGAAGTGCTTATCGAGTCTGTAAGTGATTAAATTCTTGTAGTTCTTTTTCATATAGTAGATTGTTTAGTTGTCAGGGATTCGACAGTGACTTGTGGGTTTTTCTTCTGAGAAAGGTTTTCCCACAGGGTCAAAAATCATTGCTTGCTTCTTTAATTTCCAACTACTTGCCCGACATTAGATAATTGGATTAACTTGATTTAAGTTTATCTTCGGCCATTAATTAAAAGGAATTAGGACCTTAAAATTTAGACCTAAAGCAATCAAAATTGATTAGTCTCAAGCGCTTAGGAATTTCAATTGGTATTAGAGCAATCACGCTTTGTGGTTTGACAACCTACGCGTGGATCCGGGATAGTTCGCTTGAGAATAATGAGTTCCGAGAAGTTTGGAGGTCCTATAAATTGCCATCCACTCTTTGATGGCAAAGATTACCCATACTGGAAAGTCCGAATGGTTGCATTCTTACAATCAATCAGAGAAGATGTATAGATTGCCATTGAGGATGGTTGGTCGTATCCTACTGAGATGCAAGGAGCACCAGGAGATGCCATAGAGGTCCGAAAACCTAAGAATCAATGGACAAAGGACGAAAAGGATGCCGCTGACTATAATTCTAAATGCCTCAATGTAATCTTTATGGCTGTAAGCCAAAGTGAGTTTCAACATCTCTTTGCTTGTACCACTTCGAAAGAAGCTTGGGACATTCTAGTTCGAACTCATGTGGGTGATGATACAGTTAAGGAAAGTAAGCTACATATGCTTACTTTACAATTTGAGAATATCAGAATGAGTGAAAATGAACCGTTTGATGAATTCTATGCGAGGCTAAGTGATATTTCAAACACTAGTGCCACATTAGAGACTCCTTATTATGATATTCAGATTATTTGCAAAGTCCTAATGTCTCTTCCAAAGAGCTTTAGGTCCATACGCATTGCTATCGAGGAGGCTCAAGATCTAAAAAAATTAAAGCCCGATACATTAGCTGGAAAATTCCGAACGTTTAAACTTGAAATGAGGATGGAGAACCCTGAGAAGAATAAGACTGGTACTTTCAAGTCTTCATCTTACTCCTCTTCTTCCAAGGGTTCTAGAGAGTTTGATCACTCATTTATCTCAGATGATGATGAAGGTTCGGATATAGATTCATCAATTGCTCTTATTAGTCAGCAGTTTTAAAAAATCATGAAGAAACGACAGTTTTAAAAACAAGAACAAAAACAAGGGCAATCAATGAACTATAAACCGCGACCTCATGATCGGGTCAAGACATATAACCGGCATACTAACAGTGATACTGACCTTAATCAAGTTGAATGCTTTAAATGTCACAAGTTTGGTCATTATGCCCATAGCTGTCCTAGTAAGAAATTTGGCATTAATCATAAAGCTATGAATATCAGTGTCACTTGGGATGATAGTGATGATGAACATGATAACAATGAGATTCATTCCCAAGTAGTTGATAACAGAAATTTTATTGCTTATCCTGCTTTTCTTACTTGTGGCAATAGTAATTTTGATGTCTTTGAACTTGAAAATTCTGATGAAAATTAGAGCAATCAAGAACAAGATGAGTTTGATGACCCGACTCTTGAGGACTTGTATGCTCAAACTCTCGCTAAGTGTATGGAACTAGGTAAACATAGCAAAGTCTTGAAGGACCAAGTTGATACACTTACATGCGAACTTTAAAGCAAAACTGAGAGTACAAGTCACGAGATGGAGGTACTTGAGACTGAGAAACAATGCCTTAGTGACAAAGTTGTTTTTCTAGAAAAAAAGTTAATATTGTGAAAGAGAAAATAAAATCAACTTTGGACCAACTTCGTTTGGCCAAATTTGATGTAGTTTTATCTCAGCAGAAACTTAAAAAGTTTTGTCATGGGGCCAAAAACATTGATAAAATATTATGTATAGGAAAGATAGACAGTGACAAAAGGGGTCTAGGTACCAAGACTCCCCAAATCACAAAGTTTGTGAAAACAACTTCTGCTACCTCGTTTCCTAAACATAACATGATATCTACTACTCATGATCATGCCCAAAGGGTTTCTTACTCTCAAATTTACTATTGTAGTATATGTGGTAGAAAGGGAGATATTGCATCATACTGTAGATTTGTTGGACCTTATTAATCATATGTTCGCCCTTTTGATGGATATCGATATAATTCTATTGCAATGTCCACTAACATGAAATGTGAGAATGTATCTAGATGGTTTGCACGGGAAACTATAGGTCGAAGATCTCTTTGGAGCATTTGGGTACGTAAGATGGATTTGGCACTTCAGATAAGGTGTAATGTTGAACTAACTGCCCTGAATGCTTTCAAGTCAGTTCAATGGTATATTGATAGTAGGTGTTCCCATCATATGACTGGTGATAAATCCAAATTGTGTCACCTAGAGAGTATTCAGGGAGGTGATGTTACGTTTGGTGATAGAAGCACATCCCCGATTGTTGGAAGGGGACAGGCCGAAGGACTTGGTACTCCGACAATTGGCAATGTTCTCTTGGTTAAGGGGCTGAAGGGGAATCTTCTGAGTGTTAGCCAACTATGTGATACAGATCATACTATAACATTTTCCAAAGGTGGATATGAAGTTTTGAACTCTCAAGGAAAATATGTGATGCATGCTGCTAGAACAGCTGATAATTGCTATGCTGTTCAACAAGAAGTTATACTATGTAACAAAGTAAAATTGAATGATGTGGAGTTATGGAATCAAAGGTTAGGACATATAAACTTTAATGATTTGTCCAAGATTACAAGTAAAGAGCTGATTCGGGGAGTTCCACAGTTAGGAAGATTGAGAAACGTGGTTTGCGGTCCTTGTCAAGTTGGCAAACAAACAAAGAGTTCTCACAAGAAGTCTAATAATATTGCTACAACTCAGACTCTTAAGCTGATACACATGGATTTGATTGGTCTTATGAAAATGGCATCCTTGGGAGGTAAATAGTACATTTTGGTAATGGTAGATGACTTATCTCGGTATACATGGATAACACTTTTGAGAGAGAAGTCTAACATATTTTAAGAATTCTGTACTATGTCACTTCGAATCCAAAATAAGAAAGATTGCTCTATTGATTAAATTCGAAGTGATTGTGGAGGCGAGTTTAAGGATACTGGGGTGATTGAGTACTGTACTTCTAATGAGATTAAACATGAATTTTCTGCTCCAATCACTCCACAATAAAATGGAGTTGCAGAAAGAAAGATTCTTCAAGAAATGGGACGTGCCTTTCTTCATAGCAAGGATCTTCTGGTACACTTTTGGGGGGAGGCCATTCATACTGCGTGTTATACTATTAATAGAGTATATCTACGTCTACTTACCTTAAACACACCTTATGAATTGTGGCTTGGAAAGAAGCCGAATGTCCATTATTTCCAGGTTTTTGGAAGTAAATGTTTCATCTTTAGAGATCGAGAAAACATTGGGAAATTTGACTCTCGGAGTGATGAAGGTATTCTTTTGGGATACTCAACAAATTGTAGAACATTTTGAGTCTATAATTTGAGAACCAAAGTGATGATGGAGTCCTGTAATGTGGTAGTAGATGATACTTGTACCATTGGTTCTACAGATGTGAAAGAAGATGACCGTACAACAGAAACTCTAAAACCATCTACTGATATTCTTGCGTCGAGTCCTACATCAAAAAGTGATTCTCCGCTGTTTACTCTACGACTTCCAGTTCCGACATCCCCTCCCACTCCAAGTGTACTGCAACCCGGATGGCATCAAGTTCGTAAGGATCACTCACATACTGATATTATTGGGGATGCTACTTCTCGGGTTCAAACTAGAAGCCAATACCATGAGACGGTTCACGGTGTTTGTTATGTCCCGGTGATTGAACCATCCACGGTAAATGAAGCTCTTTTAGATGAATATTGGCTTCATGCAATGCAAGATGAGCTTTGGCAGTTTCGGCGTCAAGATGTTTGGGATTTGGTTCTACGTCCTTCAAGTAAAAATGTTATTGGGACTAAATGGGTTTATAAGAACAAATATGATGAACCTGGGAATGTAATTCAAAACAAAGCTCGATTGGTCGCTCAAGGGTACAATCATGTAAAAGGGGTTAATGTTGCTGAAACGTTTGCCCCTACTGCAAGACTTGAGTCTATTCGATTATTGTTCGCTCTTGCTTGCAATAAAAAATTCAAGTTATATCAAATGGATGTGAAGAGTGCGTTTCTGAACGGGCTCTTAGAGGAAGAAGTATATGTGTCTCAACCAAAAGGGTTTGAAGATCCTCATCATCCCGATCATGTATTTTACTTGAAGAAGGCTCTTTATGGTTTGAAGCAAGCTCCTCGCACTTGGTATGAACGACTTTCCAATTTCCTCTTAGCTAAGGGATTTGTTCGAGGGGGAGTTGATAAAATACTGTTTATCCACCAGAAGGGAGACACGATACTAGTTGCTCAGGTATATGTAAATGATATTGTGTTTGGTTCTACTTTAAGTTCACTAACCTCTTCTTTTACAGCTTTAATGAAAAGTGAATTTTAAATGAGCATGGTTGGGGAACTAACTTACTTCTTAGGTCTCCAAATACGACAAATGGATAGAGGAATGTTTCTTTCTCAATCCACGTATGCTAGGGATCTTGTGAAGAAGTTTGGTCTCTCTTCTGCAAAGTATGCTAGGACACCCATGAGTACCACAACAAAGCTAAGTAAGGACTCGACAGGTAAGGATGTTGATCAAAAAATGTATAGAAGTATGATAGGTAGTTTACTTTATCTTACTACTACTCATCCTGATATTATGTTTAGTGTATGTATATGTGCTCGCTATCAAGGTAGTCCAAAAGAGTCCCATTTACAAGCTGTTAAACGCATTATTCGTTATGTATGTGGGACTTCTGATTTTGGCTTATGGTATTCAAAATACACAACCTTCAAGGTTATTGGGTAATCTGATGCAGATTGGGCAGGTAATGCAGATGATAGAAAGAACACTTCTGGTGGATACTATTATATTTGAAATAATCTTGTGGCTTGGCAGAACAAGAAGCAGAATTGCATTTCCTAATCCACAGCAGAAGCAGAGTATATTATTGCGGGTAGTTGTTGCACTCAATTGATTTGGATGAAACAGATGGTGCTTGACTATGAAATAGTCCAGGGGACAATGTCAGTATTTTATGACAATACGAGTGCGATCAATATCTCCAAGAATCCTGAACAACATTCCAGAACCAAGCATATCGACATTCGGTTCCACTTCATCCGAGATCATGTTGAGCGCAAGATAATCAGTGTTGAGTATGTTCCTACAGAGAGTCAATTAGTCGATTTTTTCACCAAGCCGCTAGATGCTATGAGGTTTGAGCTTTTGAGATGGTCGATTGGTGTCTGCTCTATTGATCAGGTATGTCTTTTACTTCCTTTTTACACTATTTTGGTAGACTATCACAGTGATATATGCTTGGTCAGATACATTTTCTAATTTAATGTTAGGACAGTTCAGTATAGTATTTACTTGGATATTGATTTCTCTTACGGCAGTTAACTTTCGTATGCTTAGATAGATAGACACTCATTGATATTATACTTTCAGATACATGTAGAGACTTCGTACCTAATATTATGTGAGGATCTGGCCTTCTTTATTAGCTTTGAGTGTTCTGAAATTTACTCTTCCTTTTGATCCTGTTGCTTTGATCTCATTTCGTTTCCTTACTCAATCGTCAAACGGTAACCTCAAGTTTAAGTTAGTTTAATAGAACATTCCCTATTTTTATTTGAGACGAAAAACTGACTGTGTTGAACCAAAGATATGATAATAGGCGTTTTATTGTTATACATTTTTGGCCTTCGTTATGTCTAACTCTATTATTATCCACTTGTAGCCCTTTGTGCCTTAAAATATGTTTTTTCTTTTTTACAAAAAATTCTTTATTTTTTAGCCATTTGTTCTGAGACTGTTCAGTAAAAAGAAAAGAAAAGTATATGAGTAATTTTTGGGGGAAGATGAAGAAAAGAATAAACTGAGATCCAAAATGACTTTTTAGTATCTCAATTCAAAAAAAAAAACAAAAAAAAAGAGGGAAGAAAAAGATATGAAGAGGTATATATAGAAGAGTTTTTTGACTTCAAGTGAGAAGGGGAGTTAATGTTAATGCAGTCTCAGAATGCCAGCAAAATACCTACTCCATCATTTACCTACCCGTGCCTACATTATAACCTTTTCAAGACCTGTTTGATCTTGAGTTTAACACAGCTAGTTTAGTAGAGATGAGAAATACAGAGTCTATATTAATTAACTTGACACCATTAATGACAATTGATTTCCTTTCCATGAGATCTTCCAGCTCACAGTGCGCTGCTTATTTGATGAAATCTGAGTCTTTCATTGTATATTACTCATACTCATATTTCACACAGAGTGCTAGCTAGTTAATTCTCAGTGAATTCGAGTGACCACCAATGAGAGGCCTAAGTTGAAACAACTTTCCTTTTAGTGTCTTATTTCTGAATGTTGGGTCTGTCGAATGCATGGTACTGCTTTATGTTGACTGAGCACACACACACTCTGAGTAAATACTTATTCTGTCTAAATTTTCTATTGAATGATGTCCTATCTGAGATCCATATACCCTGTGATTATTCTCTGATATCGAGTAGACAAGGGAAGTATTCTATTCTTTTTCTTTGTGTTGCTTTGCCTTTGGTTTTCCTTTTTTATTTCTGTGCCTATTGGAAAAAAAAATGGTTTTTTCTATTCGAATAAGAATTTCTTCCTATTTGAATAATTTACCTCAGCATCGTTTTGATTCCAAAATTTTCATTTCCTATTCGAATATGATTTTTTCTATTCGAATAATTCGGTTCAGCTTTGTTTTAAAAAATTAGAGGCAAATTGTTATTCGAATAGTGTTTGATCCTATTCGAATAGAGGTCATTTTTTTTTCTTCGATATAAATACCACACTTTGTTTTTTTTACTCACTCCTCGCTCAACCTTCCAACGCTGTCTCTCTCTCTACTCTAGATTTTCCCAATTGCGTTACTTCTTTGCACAAATTACTTGTTTATATTAATCGCTACCTGGATCGTGCGCAATTTCTCATCTTGGATTCTCAATTCGACAATTTCTGTGAGACAGTCGTAATTCTAGGGTTAGTGTTTGGGTTTCTCTTTGCTCCTTCACGGTTAGTTTCACCCTCTTACTCTTGTTATACACTTGATTCGTCGTACATTGTGTGGATTGGTGTTGTTTGGTTTGAATTTGGAGACATTGATTGCACTGCTATTGCTTGGGTTGTTACAGTAATTTTGAATGAACTGGTATTGGGTGTGTTGTTGGTGGAGTTTTGGGTGATTGAATTCAAGGATATGATTCATTGTATCTTGGGTTCCCCTGCTTAACCGTGTGGGTTAAGTTTGGGGAAATTAGGGTTTTGCTTGTAGGTTTTTACGGAGTTTGTTTGGTTGTGTGTTCTTTTGGTTACAACGGATTCTTCACACTATATTTGATATGACCAGAGTGAAACGTCCTCAGGAGGATTCTTCTGTTCCCAACCCGAGCAATACGGTAAAACGGGGGCGGATGACTCGAGGCACTAGGACGGGTCCGCCTCGCACCCTCCCTCGAGTAACTAGCAGAGCGGGGGGGGGGGGGGGGAGGGGTCTAGTGCAGGAGCACGAGGTCATTATCCTCCAAACTGGGAAACTCCGAAATTAGGTTTTAAATTCACAGATATCAGAAAGAGGTGACTTTGGATAGAGCAGAGCTGTGTGCAAAATATCCCGATATTTCCATGATTTTTGATATACATGGTTGGACGGGGATTATGGAACCGAAGATGCCGTGCTACCCTCGTTTAGTTCGACTTTTCTGTGCGACTCTCCGGGTTGTCTAAGGTACGGGAATTAACAAGACATTCTGTGTCACCATCGATGGGACTGATTTTCATATCGATTCAGATGATATTCGAACAACGTTTGGTCTCGGAGAGCCTGTCGTCTTAGATGTGCCACCTCTGGAGTGGCCTCCGGTTATTTCAGAGTTTCCACCCAAGGAGGTGATGGAGGAGGAGCTTATTGTTTCGGGAAGGAAGAAAGGAATATATCTGAGATGCAAGAACGTGGTCCCAACACTTTGTCTCCTCCATATGGTGGCCCACAGGAACATCATTCCCCAACTGGGGAATAAGAATGCTCTCGTGGGCAATATGATTGATTTGGTTCTGATTATTCTACATGAGATGTTTGCCACGGCAAACCCGGACATCCAGACTCGTCCTTTGCCTTACAGCAGGTTCATCGCTCAGATTCTGACAGATTTGGGTTATGTGATTCGTCCTGATGAGGAGATTGATGAAAAAAATGAAGTGATTAACTCTCGGTATTGGGAGAAGAGCAGAAAGCATATGCTTCCAGTTTCGGAGTCAGAGACCGAAGGAGATGCAGCAGACTCGAGGACTGAGTTTATACCTGCTAGGCGAGCTGCGAGATTTTCTACTTCTACAACTGCTCCTACCAATTTACCTGACCCTTCTGCTTCTGCTCCTACTGAGTTGGTTCCACCAGATTTAGCTGCTTTGCACTCCTACATAGAGACTCACTTTACTAGGATGGAGACACAGATCCAGTCTCAGTTTCAAATATTCACGGATGTACTTGGTCGGCTTCAGAATTCTATGGATGCTTTGAGCAGTGGTCCTCCAGCTCCAGATAGAGATGAGCAGTCTTAGAGGAGCAGTCTTCTTTTGTTTTTTTTCTTTTCTTAGTGTTTCTCATCTTTGTGACTGTTTCAGACTATGCTATTTTGACTGCATTTTTTTTGGGAAGTCATTTTTTGAATATGCTTTGTATTAACAGTTTCTTTTCTAATGGATGCTCTAACGGTTTCATGATATTGTTATTCTTATATTTCCATTTTTTGTGACTATATTTTATTTGGCATATTTGATATGATTTCATTATTCTCTCTTTGTGTCCACTTACCCTTTGTTCTTCTGTGTTAAAAAGGGGGAGAGATGTTCCTGACCGGTAAGTCAGGTAAGTGTTTTTTTTAATTCTCTGAATCCATTATTTTGAATGTGAACGGTTACGTGATGTATCTTGTTTAGTGTGCAGGGATTTCAGAGGATATGCTTTTGAGGATGGGTGTTTAGTGAGTGAGTTAGTCTATCGTGTCTGTAATTTTTTCTTTGATTACCTAGTTCATGTTTTGGCACAAAATGAAACAAAGGGGGAGATTGAAACATCCATTTTTGAAGTTTGCTTCATTTAGTGCCTAGAGTAGGCGCCAACATTTTCTCATGGTTATCTGGCGTCAGTGAGTGCACGAGGAGTGACTACAGCTGAACAGACTGACTCTGAACAAGTAAGTGAGTTTCTAACTCTTTGTTCTATAAAGTCAAGCCTATGCCTTTTACAGAGTATGAAAATCTAGTATGAATGTCTTTCTTTAGAAAACAGAGCCTCTATTCGAATAGACTATTTTCTATTCGAATAGAGATGGAAAAATTCCTTTTATTCGAACAAGATTCTGTCTATTCGAATAACTTACCTCAGCGTGATTTCAAGCTTGGAAAGATTTTTTCTATTCGAATAGGATTTTAGTCTATTCGAATAACTTACCTCAGCGTGATTTCAAAGCTTGGAAAAATGTCTTCTATTCGAATAGGATTCCTTTATATTCGAATAATTCAGTTCAACGTGATTTCCAGCTTGATCCTATTCGAATAGGATTGTCTCTATTCAAATAGAGCCCGTGTTTTCTGTTTCGTTATTTAAGATATACTTACTTTTTTTTTCAATCTCACTTCTTGAAAACCTATATTTTAATGGCTTGCTTTTGAGAGTGAAGAAAGATCTTCTTTGAGCGATTCAGGAGATAATCAAATCACTCTAATCTTGAATTAATCTATTGATCAAGAAACTCTAGTCATGAATTAAAGAACTTGAGCGCGTTTCAAGACTTGGAGCTTGACGAGAGATTGAAGCGAGGGCGTTGCGAGAACGCGGGATTGATTGCAAGAAGATTACTCAGAAGAGAGATGACCATGAGAGTGCTTATCGAGTCTGTAAGTGATTAAATTCTTGTAGTCTTTTCATAAGTGGATTGTTTAGTTGTTGGGGATTCGACAGCGACCTGTGGGTTTTTCTCCTGAGAAAGGTTTTCCACAGGGTTAAAAATTGTTGCTTGCTTATTTAATTTCCAACTACTTGTCTGATATTAGATAATTGGATTAACTTGATTTAAGTTTATCTTAGACCATTAATTAAGAGGATTAAGACCTGACATTTAGACCTAAAACAATCGAAATTGATTAGTCTCAAGCGTCTAGGAATTTCACATAGTACAACGTAATCAATGACACAATGCAGAAACAACCACCAAATGAGATGGTATTTCACTTTCGTCATCACTAATCAGCTTCAAGTTGTGATGTTGATGCTCATGATCCGTTACAACTTGTAGCCCGTGACGATAACTACGTTATACATGTTTATTATGTACATATAGTTTGATTTTAAAAGTATATATTATGTATAATGTATGAAGTTTTTATATATTCAATCATTCTCCATTAAAAAAACTGCAACTAATTCCCTATTTTTAATATTCAAGGTTCAATCATTTTACATAAACAACCAAAAAAAGGAACAACTTGCAAAACCACCAAATGTTCGCTTCCTTTTAGGAAAGCCATTCCATAACATACTCATTCATCATCAACAACAACAACAAATAATAAAACAAATTGAGCCATCCGGTGTTACATCGGTCATCGCTCAATCTCATTTGTTATCCTTCAAGAGAAGCCACAGAGACAACCGCGAGCTTTTGAAGGTTCAACTTCACTACGGTATCGTAAACATCTTCGTATCCTCCTCGTGTTCCCCTCCGGTATATTAAAAAAATAAGACTCCAAAAATATAGTATAAACATTCCCTTCTGTACTAAGCTCATTAACGACGTGACAGAACGATAATTATTTAGCCTATGTTCACCCCCGACAACACTAAAACTCAAATACGCTTCTCATCATATAAAATCTCAAGTCTTCAGTACTAGTTGAGCGGTAGACCTGATACTACTGTACACATCTCTTATACTACCAATACCAAGACCATTCCTCTTACCTTACAACTTTTGATGAAGTGTTTGTACTTTTGAGGATTATCAAAGCTTCTCACCACTGCCAAAACAACACTAGAAGGTGCATTTCGTTGAGTTAGTAACGAAGTGCACGTATTTGGGCACACGGAAACGTGGTGGTACGTCCCTATGAGGGATAAAGCTCTCGTGAATTCTTCGTCCGTGAGACGTATGGGGGGATCTTTGGTTGGAGTCCATGATCAGGATTGATAGGATATCTAAGGGAGCAGAAGTGTCAGTTTTTTTGTGTCCTATCAACACAAAGGAGGGATTTTTATTTGCCTTTGAAACTTTCATACTGACAAATATATCCTGTTATATACTATTTCATATGAGCAAGTGATACTTGTATATGGGTGGATATTGTGTTTTCTTCAAGGGTACTTAGAAATAATAGTTGATAGACATTATAATAGCTTTGAAAAAGGGTTATACAAGCTCTAGAGGGTTTTGTAGAAAAGGTTTGGTGTAGATACAATGATCAAGGTACATCTAGAAACTTAAGAGGCTCGCAGCATTCCCGAGGCTACACATCCTGATATGAAGTATGAACTGAAGAGATTAGTATGCTTAACAGCTTAAATGAGGAATACTGTATACTTTCGAGCATGTTTCGTATCTGATATTTACCTTAGCTCGAATGAACAACAACATATTTACTC
>JACGCM010002689.1:0-32269 GCA_014058105.1 Kingdonia uniflora | reverse complement strand
CACATGATCTTTTGCACCTCCTAGGGATCCTTAACCATTGTTGCCTTCTTAATTGCTGTATGATATTCCCCACTAGAATTATCCTGACTTAAAAGGAACATGTAGACGCAAGTTTCCTTCTAAGGTGTTTTTTTTTTGCTTGGACGTTGGTCTTTTGAGAGTATTTGGATTGAATTATTTACCGGGATTAGCATTACATGGCCGCATTTTAGGAACATTAAAGAGCTCTTAACAAATTGGAAGACTATGAACCTTTTTGGTCGTGGTAAGGTGTTGTGGCGATTTCTATCTTTTGCGGTGATGTGGGTGATTTGGCTCGAATGTAACGCGAGAAAGTTTGAAGGGAAGGAGAAGTCGAGATCCTCAGTGTTGGTGTCAATTAAAGCTTTAATCTTTTGGTGGAGCAAAGCCGTTTCGGATATGTCGGGAACATTTTTTGAGTCGCTTATGATGAAATGGAGGGAGGCTATCACAGGTTCCCTTGATGGGCATAGTGTAGTTTTTATTTATTTTTTGTCCTCCTTCTATAGAGACTCACCACCTCCTCCCTTTGTTCTTATTCGTTTTTGGGGTGTCGTGTGTTTCTTTCATCAATAAATTTTACATTCATCGAAAAAAGAACATGTAGACTTTGGTGTTTGTAACCCAGGGGATAGTTGGGCGAGTGGTGACAAATTATGAACCTGGCGAAACTCTGGTTCCCAAAAAGAAAAATTGCTCTATGATACCGTAGGAAATAGACTTGCTAAGGTGAGCAACTTAATTGATGAAGATTCTTGAGTTCTACCTGGTGATAATACTGTGGTTATCTGTCTTGAATTATTAGAAGATGTCAAGATACACCCAACTGCTTTTTATTTTTTTGCCAAGTAAAGTAGAAATAAGTTAAGATGAACTTTGTAGGGCTTACATTTTCTCTAGACATTCTAATCCTATCCTGGATTGGAATAAATTTGTAGGGCTTAAAGACTTATTCCTAGACACATATTTATTACCTGGATGGTCATGGGAAAGAGTCAAAAGACTATAAGAACTCAAGATAAGCTTCTTTAATTTTGGCTTTGTTGAAGCTTTTGCCATGTTCTCTGTCAGCCTGCTGCCAAGATCACTTGTTTTTCATATGTGCCTACTCTCTTAATGTGCGGAAAGCTCTTCTTGAAACCTTGGGGTTTGATCATAACTATGGCATGGATATCTGGGATGATGATATAAGATATTGGTGCATCTTGCACATGGTAGATAATCACAGCATAGTACGAATCAAGAGGCTTGCCTTTGCGGGGGTTTTTTCCTGCAAAGTTTGCAGAACTTATATTGATGAAGAACAAAGAAAATATCGAGAGAACCAGCATAGGCATCCTTAGATTGAGGACATCCTAACCAGGTTGGCACCCGATATCACTATAACCATATGCAGCTATGAACCCTTGCATCAATCAAATCTGAAATATTCAACTAGCGGGTCTTCAATCTTGGTTGAGTAAAAATTCCTGCCAGTGTGCTACTCCACTGTGTCAGGAGGAAGTCTGCTGCATCTTTTAGCTGATTTATCTAGATTAAAGTTTATTTCCCTCCATGAATAGGTGATCTTCAAGTTAGAAAAGCAAGGCCTAAGGATGTCCCTAAAAGGCTGAAGTCTCCAAGTTAAGCAACTCAAGCTGCAAGCATTAACAGCTAATTTACACTCAGAAACAATTCAAACTATAGTCAGATGAAGATTCACATCCTTCGAAAGGGGCTCAATAATAGTAGTGCATAGTGCATAGTTAGGAATAGTGTATTCCATGTTCATCACAAACTTACTTAGAATTCTGCTTTGTGGTCTCTGAAGACAGCTTCACACCCTCCAATTTATTGATTACCACGAGGGGCCATAACAATTCGTCTTATAGGAGATAATTCAGTGCCAATAATGATTTTCAATGGCCTTTTGAGGTTTAGAAGAGATACCCAATACCGTTTTCGTGGAAATCTCTCTCTCTCTCCTCACCTCACTGTACTTACACCATGGTCTTTCTCCATAATGGCCCTTCTTCTGCAAATCTCCACAAGGACCACCACCATTTACCCTTTAATGCCTCATTAGTACTTCTGATACCGAGTCTCCTGTGCTAGATTTATGCACAAAGTCCAGTGTAGCCAGCTGATAACGAAATGCCTTTTTTGTGCCATTCTCACAACCCTTTCCATTTTGTTCTCGAAACTCATGCATATGTAAAAAGGAGGCATAAAATACACCTGAATGCTATCCTGATACTTTTGATAAGAACAACCTATCCCTATGGATAGGATGTGTTCTTTCCACAATACTATTCTCCAAGACATCTTAGTCACAATGGGTCCGTTTAGCATTGACCTTGCATGGAGTAGCAACACGGAGCCCTCAATAAGCCGAGGGAAATGCTTCCGCCCACTTTGGACCTACTCTTCTAACTCCATGATGTCGATGTTTTGACCCTCTCCCAGAATCTTTCTCTTTTAGGTCATGTGACCTATAGGTTGCTTCCTTGAAAATTTACTTCATCCATGATAAACTTCTAATAACAAGTTATCACTGCAATTAATTATTTCACTTGAGTAGATTTTCTTGGAAAATAGTGTTAAGCCAATAAAAAATAGTTTTCTTCGTGTTTCTAAAACAAGAAGCCTTTGGAAAATGCAGATGCTGCTCATCATCAAGATTCTGGACTGCAATTGCCTTTAGAAGGCGAACCTAGAAAGGAGATAGTTCTTAAATCTAGCGGTACAAAGTCAGATATGAAAATAAGTGTAATTTCATTTTTAAATGGTATGGAAAATCTTAGAAATTGGCAATGTTTTTGAGAAACGGAAAGCTAAACTCGGAGCTAGATCTTGAATAGTTACTCGCCATTATAATAGCATTACTAAATCATTGCTGTGTTGTATCACATGTGCCATGTTCACTCTGGGTTACAATGAATAGTTATGTACTTTTATTTCACCTGTACAATTAGCAAAAATGTAAAAAAATTCAATAATGCATGCCTTTGTCTTTCTGATACATGCTTCCATAGCTGACTGGTCCTCATCAGACTGTCAAGTGTCAATGTCATCGTGTTCTTAATTTATAGTGTTAGCTGCACAGCATGGACGATTCAAATATAGATATGCGAGTATAATTTTTGTGTTTATTTTCCACTTTTTGAATAGAAATGCTTATGTAAATATATTTTATCAGGAAGTGAGAGCATTCAGATGGAGAAGATTGCACCATCCGCTCAAGAAAAACTACAATCAAAAGGGATTACTCTAAAGCAGAAGATATATAAGCGCCATGGGTATGTTCCCTTCTGCGTTAGTCAGGACCTCATTTGTGGAATTCGATTCATTTCGGTTGTCTCTGAATTTCATGGGTGGATATTTGCATATAGAGACTCAAACTAGACAATTGCAATAGCCATACGTATCCATTCTTTAAATTCTCCCTTTTAGCACAATACTAATATACACAGAGAATCAAGTCCTAAATTAATTGCCAGTTGGTGAACTCTCAAGCTGCTATTAAATTTGTATTGTTGTTGGGTTCATCATTCATAATATCTTTGTATTGGTAGAGGGGAGTGGCCAATGTTGCTAAAAAGATACTGTTCTTAAAAGTAAAAGATTCCAGCAGAATATGGTTTGATAATTCTTTTGCTTATTGTTTTTTTTCTATCCAGAATCAGGCAGCACAAAAGCGGATGTATGTGTGCTATCTGTGTTATGAAGCGTCGTAAGAGGGAGCGAGAGGGATTAGCTCAAGCGGCCGAGAATCAGATTGAAATAAGTGATGGGACTATGTCTCAAGAGTTTGGGCAAGAGGTATACCAAATTGAAAATTTCTCTTTACCACTGAATCTGTTTGTGCTTAGATTAATTGTTTGACCTGAACATTTTTATAACGGCAGTAGATCACTTGTGCTCTGGGAGCAGTTCCTTTCACTAAATAGTATGGAAATTGTTTTGTTCTGTCAATTAACCTAATCGTTCAATGATTTTTTTTCTTGAAACGGCTACAAACAAGCAACCTCTGCTTAGTATTGTAAGAAATAAAAATCACCTTTAAAAGGTTGAGTTTTTTGTTCATATTATTATGTAACATCTAGAAGTCCCAACTATATATTTCCTAATTCACTGTAGTTATGTCTATATGTTTGTGAGGTCGCATTAGTATTTGTAAATATGAAGCATTGTTCTGTGGGTCTCCCAATATTGTACTTGATTACATTCAAAGGCTAAAAATGTGATCAGATTATCTTCCTTTAGGGGATTTCTTACTTGTCTTACAGTCCTATCAATATCTTAAAGAGGTTCCAGAATAGGAAGCTACGTAGTCAGTCCTCTTTAGGTCTCTATGTATAGTGGAAAAGAATAATGTTTCTCCATGGACTTATAAGCAGAGAATGCACGGTTTTTGAGTGTGGGGCCCACTCCTTGTCAATGCGAGAAAGTTTGTTACGGAAGAATTAGGTGTACTTCCTTTAGTGAGATGTCTCACGCAGACCTCCCATGGGAGTTTGAGGTGAAGAAGATTTAGGTTCTTCCCTATACACACATTTGGTGGGACCTTCTTGGTTGTTGGATTGGGAGATTCTGGATCTCCCTTTTTGGCGATTTGGTGTTGCTGAGCTTACTTTGCCCATGGGTGGGCCTGGTTTTGTCATTGTATTCAATAAACTAAGGAATGTCCATGTCTTTTTACCGTTCTATGTCTGTAATGATCCATATCGCTCTGGGTGCGAGGCGTCTCATTAGTCAGTTTAGGAATGTTGCTTGCTTTTAGTGATTGTTGGGCTTCTCAGACTGGCCTAGTACTCTGTACAATTTTTTTTCAAGGCTTACAACTCTGGAAATGCAATTTTAACTAAAGCATGGCTTTCATCTAAACCATCTGCTTTTTTTGGTCCAGTTACTTTGTTAGTCCAGTTCCACGTTGTTTAATCTATTTAATTTATTTTGCAGCAAACTTCTTTTGAGAATCACGGTAGTGAGGATGTATCCTCCAATTTGGATCGGTCCCCAGATGCCGATGCAGATACTGATATGGAAGAACAAGAAAATCAAGTAGAGTTGGAGCAACGTGGGATCCAAGGTAGCCTCTCACAAGTGAAGCAGGAATTCCAAAAGACAAGTGAGAATGAAAATTCTGACAAGTTACAGAATAGCGAAGGATCTGGAGAGGAAGATAATCCTCAATCTCAATCCCAGGATATGGAGGGATCTGGTTTCACAATCCAGCAGCCACAAACTGAGAAAAATGACAGGCAACCTTTGCAGCAGAACGAGTTGCTAGCAATGCCAGAGGTAAACTGAGTAGTGCCAGTTGTTGCTAGGCAAGTCAGAATATCGAATTTTGCGGATTTATCAATTATATGTTTTCCAAGAGCTAAAGTTAATCTTATCATCATAGATTACTGACAAATCTTCTCTAATATCCCACAACTTTTGCTTGTTGTATGGTTACAGGAACCACGGGAGGGACATCAACAAGCTAAGATTTACAGTGATCCACTTCACAATGACAATCCAATGATACTGGAACTATGTGGAACACTTTTCCCTAATAATCCTAGATCCGTTTGGAGGGGACCTCATTCTTTAGCCTGCCACCGGGGTGCAGTACACAAAACTAGCGCAATTCACGCCGCCATAGCAACGTTGATGAAGTAGCTTCTTTCCACATCCACAACCAGTGTTGTAACACTTGCAGATTATGTGTATTTAGGTGAACTTCTGAATTCCAATTACTTCCAAGTATATTGACGTTTTATAATTTCTGCCATTTTGGATATCTAAATTCCTTATTATTTCATAGGAAACTATTAGTATAAGGGAGAACAAATGACTAAATGAATAGAGAGGGGAAAATACCATTTTGAGTACAGTTATTACTATATCCCTTTTCTCATTACAAAATGATCCACAATAAGCAGTTGAGCTATAGTTATTCTTGCTCGCTCTCTACCCGAGACCAGCGTGTAACCCGTCACTGAGAAACTCAACTTTCAATGCAGATAAACTTACTGTGAGAATCAAATCAAACATGTTTCTTCTTTTATTGCAATATTTTCACATACACAGTACCTTAGTATAGGAAATGAAGCTCTTGTATTCCCCATGTTGGAACTTGAAAGTGAATTAACTGCTAACCTAGATTCTTGAGTATTTCCACTTTGAAGGACTCAAACATCCCCTATATATTCCCTTGATCTCCCCTATCTCTCCATTATAAAATGGTTAAAATTGGCTGCAAAACAATGAAAACATCATCTTCTCCGGTTAACAGCATGGCTATAGTATCAAGTGAGCTCAATACCCATGCTGAAACTCAACTAAGCATGAATTACAACGATCGCATCCGACCTCTCCTAGATGTCATTGACAAGCTTAGAAACCTCAAAGTTATGCAAGAAGGGATACAACTCCCAACAATTGTTGTTGTTGGAGACCAATCCTCGGGCAAGTCTAGTGTTCTGGAGTCCTTGGCAGGTATCAGTCTCCCCAGAGGCCAAGGCATTTGCACTCGGGTTCCCCTCATTATGAGGTTGCAAAGCCACACGACAACAGACCCTGAGCTCCACTTGGAGTATCATGGAAAGGTTGTTGCCACAGACGAGACCAACATTGCAGAAGCAATTTGTTTTGCTACTGAGGAGATTGCGGGTGATGGTAAGTGCATATCCAACACTCCTCTTACTCTTGTTGTCAAAATGAAAGGTGTCCCAGACCTTACCATGGTTGATTTGCCTGGTATAACTAGAGTTCCTGTTCACGGTCAGCCTGAAGATATTTACGAACAAATTTCTACTATCATAATGGAGTACATTAGTCCTAAAGAGAGTATTATCCTCAATGTTCTATCGGCTACTGTTGATTTCCCCACTTGTGAGTCTATTCGGATGTCTCAAAAGGTTGATAAAACAGGGGAAAGGACTCTGGCTGTTGTCACTAAAGCTGATAAAGCTCCTGAAGGCTTACTTGAGAAAGTTTCAGCTGACGATGTGAACATTGGTCTTGGTTATGTATGTGTGAGAAACCGTATTGGTGATGAGACGTATGAAGAAGCGAGGGTTGAGGAAGCGAAAATGTTTGAGTCACATCCACTCTTGTCTAAGATTGAGAAAGACATTGTTGGTATTCCTGTGTTGGCTCAAAAGCTTGTGCAAATCCAAGCTAATAGTATAGCTTTGTGCTTGCCTGATATCGAAATGAAGATTAACGAAAAGCTGAATCAAAACCTATCTTATCTTGAGCAATTGCCTGATAACCTGTTTTCGATTGCTGATGCAATGACGGCTTTTATGCGCATTCTTGTGTCATCAAAAGATACTCTTAAAAAGATAATGGTGAGAGGAGAATTTGATGAGTACCCGGATGAAGTTAACATGCATTGTACCGCTCGTATGGCTGAGATGCTTGATGAGTACTCGAAGGAGCTTCAGTCCAAGTTCCATAAGGAGATCACGGCAGATAAATTTTTAATGGATGAAATCCGGGTGTTACTTGAAACCCGAGGAATTGGACTTCCCAATTTCCTTCCTAAGTCTGCTTTCCTTACTCTGTTACAGAAAAATGTGAAGGAAGTATCTGAGACACCTTTTGTATTCGTTGAAAAGGTTTGGAAATACGTAGAAGAGGTTTTTGTATGTGTGTTGAAGCAACATTCTGAAAACTATCCACAGCTTCAATCTTCAACCAAAAGGGCAGCACAAAATCTGATGTCTTTGATAAAGAACAAGTCAGCTGATCGAGTGAAGGAGATCGTTGAGATGGAGAAGGTTGTAGACTATACATGTAATCCGGATTATATGTCCACATTGAATAGTCTTATGGGTCATCAAGAGAACTTCACCAAGGTTTTAAATGATATGAGCGAATCTAAGATAGGGCTGCCAATTTTTGGTGATATTGAAGTTGGTCATTTGAGAGAGTATCCATCTGTGGTGGTGCAACAAGCTTTTGACATGAAAATGCGATGTACCGCATACTGGAAGATTGTTTTGCTGAGGCTGGTCGATAGTCTTGCTCTGCATTTGGTGTTCTCGGTTCATAACTTGGTGAGCAGAGACATGGAAGTTGAGATCGTTAAGGACTTGATGAATCCCCACAATGGTGGTGTTGAACGTATGTTAGAGGAGTCACCTAAGGTTACCATTAGACGTGAGAAGCTGAATAGGAGTATCAAGTTACTCAAGGTTTCTAAGGAAGAGGTTTCCAAGATCATGGATCGGATTTCTGCTGATGGTGGTCCTGCTCAAGTTTAGTATGTTTTTTTTTTTTTTGTTAATTGCATGTTTTGGCTGCCATGGTGTCTCTAGTCAGGGACTCGGGGCTTTTCTTTCTGTTTTCTATTTTGGTTAAAGGCCTGTTGGCAAGTCGATTATTAGCCTTCCTGTGTTAGTGTGATCGTCGAGGTGCAGAACCTGGGTTGTGTTTCAATGGGGTTTTTTTTTGCGATTGCCCTGAATTGGGATTATTTCTGTTATTTTCATGATTTCCTCTTCTTGCATATGTTGTAATGTAGACGTGTAGATGTTATTTTCCTTTTATTAGTGTTTACGTTGGTTGTGGTTTGAATAATTGTGTTAAGGGCTGCCACATTTATGGAAGTCATGGATATAAATTAAGCATATTGGCACATCTTAAATTTGAAATATTGAGATGTTATTTTAGCTTTAGACTGAAGAGTACTGAACATAACAGAGAACTTGAAAAATAATATTGGAAAAAATGTAAAACATGCATGGATTTAACTTATGACCTTGGATCACTCTGGTTGCCAAATGCACGCACATGCATCACAAATTTTATTATCAGTCCAAAAGAATCGTGAAGATACAGTTGGTTTCAGTTACATTTTGGTATCAGTTTTTCTCATATAGTGCTTAGGTTGGATATTGTTTGGAAACCTATAGATAATGAACTCGTGGCCATAAGTTCCAACTTGTCGGGAGCATATCAAAAGATGCATATATTGTAATTTTCAAGATTTGTAATTGTTCAGTTGTACCATCTTTGCCACCAATTTATCCTTTCTCTCAAATATCATCGTCTATGGCCAGAGCTTGTAGGGGTTTCATGATTGGTAGTTTTGTATGCTGGTCTGGTAGTATACTTAGGTGCTACCCACCCTTCTCGTTGCTTGAATTTGTACTGATGGATCAAAGAGAAATCAAAACAAGAAGAAAAAAGAAAATCTAAGTAAGTAGAAGGGAGAATTAGAGAGGTTTAGCAATATAGAGGCGAGATTCAATGTAAAATTTCTCCTTGGATGGAAGTTTCCCTATCCAAAGGGTTTTGCCAAGATAACTATTTTGTCATGTTTTATCTTTTGATTATTATAGTTTCTTCGTAAAACTCTGTTTTATCGATGAGGGGATTATGTTTTGTACCAGATCTATTTAGGTTGGAGTTACTTGATTTATGCAACGGCTCAGATTTAGGGGTGAAGAAGTACCACCACCAGTATCTAAAAAATAGTCTTCTTTGATGACGAAAATTCCATTCTTCCTAAAAAGGAAACAATGTTTCAATATTATGCTCCCTTAATATTTATTGGATTAGTGTCACACTCCCAAATTTGTTCCTCGTAAATGAATTTCAATACAAATTCTGTGGCATAACGAGCTGAGCATCCCAATGATGAATTCCTAAGAATGTATTACAATTTCATAATATATGGGTATACATCTATTATACTACCGAACTATATATCGGAAGAATAATCTACAGGAGATAGAAACATCCACACGTGACAAACTCAATAATGCCAAAGCTCAATCTGAACCATCTTACTACCTTATTCTGTTGCTTCGATTCACCTGGAAAATAACATATGCACAAAGGCGTTACAAGCATCGACAAGCAAGTACAATTATTCCCAACCAAGGTAATAACATAAATGTGACTTGTAGAACACAAGGGAAGTATAGATGTTAAAGGTTCTAAGGAAAGCAAGTAAACTATAATTGAACTCCTACGAAGGTGTTGGTGTCAACCTATACTTAAATCCGCTTGCTACAAAAGGTTAGATTTAGTAAGGCAACTAGAAAGCAATACACAGTTAATTCAGTGGTATAACACCCTCTCATACATAAAACCCCCGACCTCGTAAATTGCCTTAAAATGGCCGCGCCTGATAACCCCGACATTATTTCAATCTTGAGCTACTCCATACTAAAATTGAAGCATATTATACCGGAAAACCTCCAGTTTCAAACCACGAATTCAGAATTACTTTCTCAGTCCCCACAAAAGGTGAAAAAAAGTTTTTTTTTTTTTTTTTTCAGAGTCGAGTTAGACCAAAACTCAAAATTGAAAGCAGCCATCCTAGATAATCTCAAACAACACATCCAAACAGACAAAAATAAACTATAAGCCCCCAAAAAATATACAAAAGATGGATTGAATACAATTAGCTCTAGGCACATTTTCACACAATTCAAGCTCCCTTTAGAGCATCATCATTAGTTGCCTCAATACTTGAAAAAACACATGCCAGGTATGATTATTTGAGTTTGGGGCCTCCAACAGTTACCTCAATACTTGAATCTCATACTTGAATTTCAAGCAGCAGGCTTGAATTTTCAATGTTGAGTTTGGAACGCATAAACCTTATGCGCCCTAAACATTTTGTTATTAGGAGCATAACCCTTCCCTTATGCGCCTGATGTAATTTTTTTTAAAAAGAGCTCATCAGGCGCATAACCCATTCTTTCTTTTAATTGGAACCATGGGGTGCATAACCTTTATACGCCTGATAACTTAAAATGGCCTTGCTGGAAGAGATCTCTCAAATGCTTGAAAAATTCAATGATTGATCAAAAAAATAAATAAATCAAGTGTTCTTGGAGATGCTCTTATGTCTCATATTGTTTGCCTACTTATCTTGATCAATGCTTCATTGGTATCTAGCATAAATGATCACTGTCTGATTCTTAATTGTCAACTCTCTTATCTTTTACGCAGAAGATTGATCACTCTATGGCATCTAGTAAAAATGAGAAAACTCTCACATCTTTTGTGAATTGGGTCTTAACTCCAGGAGGAACTTATTGGTTTCATTGCGAAACGTGTGTTAGCTCATGATCTCCGCGATTTACTAAACTTTGGAGCAGTCTATCGTACTTGGCGGTCCATTAGCACTGGTAAATATCATTTCCAAGGGGCCCGCCCCCAAATACCTTGGCTTCTCGGCGCTCTCTGGCAAAATGACACTCAAGACTACAGAATTATCAATATTTTGGCCTAAAAGCATTTCATGCTCCCCTTTCCTCAAATTAACCAGAAAATATTTCAAGCTTCCTCATCAGAAAAATTAGATTTCTGGGGTTCTCGGCATGGTTTGTTGATCGTTCTAGCCAGAGATAGAAACTTTTCCTCTTATTAAATTCGATAACCAGTCATTAAATTTAGATTCCAGATGCTCATAGAAGCTTGGTTAGTGTGAATCTATGTTTATGGCCGAATTCATCATCATCCTCAATAGGTGCTGGCAACTACATTGTTGTAGCATTTTTTGCTTCGAAAATCTTCCATCACTCAAGAGGTATGCACTGCAAAACATGGAGATAAAACCTGGACAGCTGTAACAATATTGGGGAATCCATTACTCGCTAGTGTATACAATTTGGACCTCATTTGCATTGGAAATCAATTATACATTGTCGATGGTACAGGAAGTATCTTTATTTGTAATGTTATTGGCCCTAGACCAGAGGCATCAATGATTTCACCAGAGTTTGATCCAAAATTGGTCTCATATATCTTTTGGAGATGTCTGGTGATCTTCATATTGTTCTGCGCCATCTGCATTTGGCTACAAGGGACGACACAATTATGCGGGAAATGATTATGACTAAAAGTTTTATGACATCTACAAGATGAATTTTGGTACATTAAATTGAGAACAATTGTCAGGTTCTGGTGACTACGTTATTTTTGTCGGCAATAATACTTCCATTTCTCTCTTAGCATCAGATTATTCAGAACTCAAGCAAAATTGTGCTTACTGTGCCGATGAACCCAACAAATTCTATAGATATAGAATGGGTACATGCAGTTTTGAGGACAACACCACTGACTTCATTCTTAATAAATTAAAAGTAAATACACTAATCTCTACTTCTTTAATGTAGAAGTATATCTCATATGAATACAAAGTCCTCTTTACGAAATTCTAGATATACAAACAATGAAAACTGACAATATTCTCTCACTAAATGTTTCAACACTCAGGATTGAGGTTTTGAGGATTTCTTACCGATAAACTGCAACTCAAGAAGGAAATGCTAAGAGGACGAAGCCAACCAATGGCCCCAAGAAATTGTTTGATATCAACAAGATGATTTTTGGTGCCAGGAAGTGATCAACAAATATTTAAGGTGTACTCCGAGGCTAGATTTATTTTTGAATCAGTATAGCGTAAAAGTTATTTCTAAGAAACTAAGGCTGAGAGCACCTCCAAAACTAAAAAGGCTTGACATTTATATACTCAATGCTTGAATTTTTTTTCAAGCATTTGAGAGAGCAAATCTTAAAAGGCTTGAAGCTTGATTTTTCAAAAATCCATGAGGCGCCTAAATATTACGCATGTGCCTAAGCATTAGGCTTCTCTCTTTCTTTTAATAAAAATCATCATGCTCTTAATGTTTTAGGAGCCGCAATTTGTTTTTGTAAATGACAGACGCCTAAACATAACATTGAGCGCTTCTCTATTTATTTTAGTGTGTTTGGAAGCCCAATTTTTTTTTTTTCTTAAGAAACCGTTTCCTAGGAAATCTTTTCAAAACAGGATACCATATTTCTCATCTAATTAGGTTGGAAACATTTTCTCACTTTTTAATCTTTTTTTTTTTTTCTCACTTTGGTTTCTCATGTTTTTTAAGCGCTACCAAACACACCCTAATAATAATAAAAATTATGAGCCTCCTAATGTATTGTCGTTCATCCACAGTCAGCGGGCTTCTCTACAGAAAGTACGAAATACATCTTTCACCGTCCCCCAACAAAGCTTCTCTCTCTTGCTCTTTTAACACCGAAACGTATAAAAGGAAGAAGAAGATCTCTTCTTCTCACATACAGAACTACAACTTCACAGTCTCTAACAAAGGTATGATCTTTCACTTTCCACCATTCAATTTGTTCTCATAGGACCTGTTTGGCTAATTGTGTTTGCACTACTAAAAGCTTTTACCATGTCTATTATATTTGTATGCGAGATTGAAAACAATGTTAATCACCACAACTACAAGTTTTTGGTAATCCAAACAGACCCCTAATTCCGGGTTTCTTGATTTTGATCAAGTTTTTTTTATTATATGATTTGATATTGTTGAAGTAAAGTCATGAAGCGAAAGAGGGGTTACAAGAAAGGGAAACAAAAGCAAACCCTTTCCGTTTCGGCAGCGACGACTAAGCCAACCAGTGACAATGATTCAGCTATGGAAGATGGTTATGGTAGTAATAATAATAATGATGTCCAATTGGATTCTCCAACTCCAATTCAAGTTGAAGTACCAGCACCAGCACCAGCACCAGCACCAGCACCAGCACCAGTTATACCAGCACCAGCACCAGTTATACCAGCACCAGCGCTCACTAATAAGGCGCCGCAGGGACATTTAGTATATGGACGTGTTAAAGTAAAGCTGAAGACGAGTGTATCATCAGAACCCCCTCTTCAGCAAACCCAATCTGAGGTAGCACAGCCACAAAGTGAGGCTGATCATAAGAGTACCACCCCAACGCATATCTCTTCAGGTAACGGTTTTAAACATAGTTTGTAAGGGATAGTTGGTTGGGATATTTGGGATTTATCGTGGGTGTTTGTTTTTATTGTGATTAGGGGAGAAGCAAGAAGGCGGGGGAGAAGAAGTTGGGGAGAAGGATGATAGTAGTGGTAACTCGTTGCCGAGGAAAGCGGGAAGTATTAAGATCAAACCTGTGAAGGCTATGGCATCTTTAAGTACAATAATGAGTCAGAAAACTGTTAGTCCTTGCGTGCAGACTGTCACGAGCAATGAGAAGAAGCTGAACTCTCAAGTGTTGAAGGAAGTAAAACAAAGTGGGGTGAAGTTAAATCAACAGAATACTCAACGTAATGAGCAAGAACTGAATGCTTCACTGACGGTATGTCGGGACAGCGTTATATTGGTCTGTATTAGATGCATGTTAATATATTTATATAAAGTATTAACGTAGATTCTTTTGTGTTGTCTATTTTTTAGGTGATTAGAAAAATCATGAAGATGGATGCCGCTGAGCCATTTAATCTTCCAGTTAATCCTGTTGCCCTTGGGATACCTGTGAGTATACATTGTAACGCACATACAATGATTGTGAAAAGTTTCTGTGACCAAATAGACTTAAGGTTGATTAGAGTCTCCATATGATGCTTATCTGATTGAATTTTTTTTGTCTGTAACCAGGATTATTTTGATGTAATACAGCATCCAATGGACTTTGGCACGATATGCAATAATCTTGAACATTGTAACAAATACATCAACTCAGAGGATGTATTTAATGATGTTCAATATATTTGGGGAAACTGTTATAAGTATAACAACAAGGGAGATTATATTCTGGATCTTATGAAGCGGGTGAAGAAGAACTTTATGAAGTATTGGACTGCGGCTGGATTGTACACTGATCTGTCAAAGGGAAATAATGGTGAGAACCTTTACATTACAAGATTTATACCAATGTTCAGTTGATGAAGCTGGTTTTTTGGCTTCTTATTTTCTAGTCTATACTTCGTAATCCATCCAAAGATATATGGATAAATCTTATCCATTTTATAAAAAAATCCCAGGCATTATCTGGATTTCTGGAAAATTTAGTGTCAGAATTAATAATATATTTTTAGCTTTTATTATCTTTGTTTCTGTGTTATGCATTGGGTAAATCTATTGACTAAGTGAACTCATTTTAGTGTCATGCTGTTGATTAGAGTCAAATATTTATCTTTCATTTTATAATTCTTTGTATAAATTTAGGGAAGCATGCCTTTAACTGATTTCTAGCTATTGGTTCCTTAAGGCTCGCGACCCCCTTTATAAGTATAAAAGCCTTACTTTTGTAGGTTTGAGCTGCTTCTCTTATAGTAAGTATTTTCTCCCAATAATTTTGCAAAAATAAAACTTGATTACAAGGAGAATTAAATGTACAAATATTTATCTTTCATTTTATAATTCTTTGTATAAATTTAGGGAAGCATGCCTTTAACTGATTTCTAGCTATTGGTCCCTTAAGGCTCGCGACCCCCTTTATAAGTATAAAAGCCTTACTTTTGTAGGTTTGAGCTGCTTCTCTTATAGTAAGTATTTTCTCCCAATAATTTTGCAAAAATAAAACTTGATTACAAGGAGAATTAAATGTACAAATAACAAGCAAGCAGTGTTATATCACCAGTATTAGTGCTAGATCTCAACTAGGATGACACATCAGGATATCCGATAATGTGTTTACAGTATCATAATTACAAAGTTGATAGTAAGTCCTATAAAGATCCTCAGCGGAACGCAGAAATCCAGGATTTCATTAATTTGTTTTCTTCAGATTGTTATGAGCAACCATTCTTTGTTAACCAATTTTATTAGAAGATCACTCCTCTGATCATATGGAACAACAGAATGCACAGTTCTTCCGTTTTTCATTGTTATCAGCAAAGACACTGAAGCTAGTGAGATCTTCTTACAATCTTACACACTATTGAGATGGAACACAAGTTTTTGAGATGATCTTTTGCACCTCCTGAGGGATCCTTAACCATTGTTGCCTTCTTAATTGCTGTATGATATTCACCCACTAGAATTATCCTGACTTAAAAGGAACATGTAGACGCAAGTTTCCTTCTAAGGTGTTTTTTTTTGCTTGGACGTTGGTCTTTTGAGAGTATTTGGATTGAATTATTTACCGGGATTAGCATTACATGGCCGCATTTTAGGAACATTAAAGAGCTCTTAACAAATTGGAAGACTATGAACCTTTTTGGTCGTGGTAAGGTGTTGTGGCGATTTCTATCTTTTGCGGTGATGTGGGTGATTTGGCTCGAATGTAACGCGAGAAAGTTTGAAGGGAAGGAGAAGTCGAGATCCTCAGTGTTGGTGTCAATTAAAGCTTTAATCTTTTGGTGGAGCAAAGCCGTTTCGGATATGTCGGGAACATTTTTTGAGTCGCTTATGATGAAATGGAGGGAGGCTATCACAGGTTCCCTTGATGGGCATAGTGTAGTTTTTATTTATTTTTTGTCCTCCTTCTATAGAGACTCACCACCTCCTCCCTTTGTTCTTATTCGTTTTGGGGTGTCGTGTGTTTCTTTCATCAATAAATTTTACATTCATCGAAAAAAAGAACATGTAGACTTTGGTGTTTGTAACCCAGGGGATAGTTGGGCGAGTGGTGACAAATTATGAACCTGGCGAAACTCTGGTTCCCAAAAAGAAAAATTGCTCTATGATACCGTAGGAAATAGACTTGCTAAGGTGAGCAACTTAATTGATGAAGATTCTTGAGTTCTACCTGGTGATAATACTGTGGTTATCTGTCTTGAATTATTAGAAGATGTCAAGATACACCCAACTGCTTTTTATTTTTTTGCCAAGTAAAGTAGAAATAAGTTAAGATGAACTTTGTAGGGCTTACATTTTCTCTAGACATTCTAATCCTATCCTGGATTGGAATAAATTTGTAGGGCTTAAAGACTTATTCCTAGACACATATTTATTACCTGGATGGTCATGGGAAAGAGTCAAAAGACTATAAGAACTCAAGATAAGCTTCTTTAATTTGGCTTTGTTGAAGCTTTTGCCATGTTCTCTGTCAGCCTGCTGCCAAGATCACTTGTTTTTCATATGTGCCTACTCTCTTAATGTGCGGAAAGCTCTTCTTGAAACCTTGGGGTTTGATCATAACTATGGCATGGATATCTGGGATGATGATATAAGATATTGGTGCATCTTGCACATGGTAGATAATCACAGCATAGTACGAATCAAGAGGCTTGCCTTTGCGGGGGTTTTTTCCTGCAAAGTTTGCAGAACTTATATTGATGAAGAACAAAGAAAATATCGAGAGAACCAGCATAGGCATCCTTAGATTGAGGACATCCTAACCAGGTTGGCACCCGATATCACTATAACCATATGCAGCTATGAACCCTTGCATCAATCAAATCTGAAATATTCAACTAGCGGGTCTTCAATCTTGGTTGAGTAAAAATTCCTGCCAGTGTGCTACTCCACTGTGTCAGGAGGAAGTCTGCTGCATCTTTTAGCTGATTTATCTAGATTAAAGTTTATTTCCCTCCATGAATAGGTGATCTTCAAGTTAGAAAAGCAAGGCCTAAGGATGTCCCTAAAAGGCTGAAGTCTCCAAGTTAAGCAACTCAAGCTGCAAGCATTAACAGCTAATTTACACTCAGAAACAATTCAAACTATAGTCAGATGAAGATTCACATCCTTCGAAAGGGGCTCAATAATAGTAGTGCATAGTGCATAGTTAGGAATAGTGTATTCCATGTTCATCACAAACTTACTTAGAATTCTGCTTTGTGGTCTCTGAAGACAGCTTCACACCCTCCAATTTATTGATTACCACGAGGGGCCATAACAATTCGTCTTATAGGAGATAATTCAGTGCCAATAATGATTTTCAATGGCCTTTTGAGGTTTAGAAGAGATACCCAATACCGTTTTCGTGGAAATCTCTCTCTCTCTCCTCACCTCACTGTACTTACACCATGGTCTTTCTCCATAATGGGCCCTTCTTCTGCAAATCTCCACAAGGACCACCACCATTTACCCTTTAATGCCTCATTAGTACTTCTGATACCGAGTCTCCTGTGCTAGATTTATGCACAAAGTCCAGTGTAGCCAGCTGATAACGAAATGCCTTTTATTGTGCCATTCTCACAACCCTTTCCATTTTGTTCTCGAAACTCATGCATATGTAAAAAGGAGGCATAAAATACACCTGAATGCTATCCTGATACTTTTGATAAGAACAACCTATCCCTATGGATAGGATGTGTTCTTTCCACAATACTATTCTCCAAGACATCTTAGTCACAATGGGTCCGGTTTAGCATTGACCTTGCATGGAGTAGCAACACGGAGCCCTCAATAAGCCGAGGGAAATGCTTCCGCCCACTTTGGACCTACTCTTCTAACTCCATGATGTCGATGTTTTGACCCTCTCCCAGAATCTTTCTCTTTTAGGTCATGTGACCTATAGGTTGCTTCCT
The DNA here is from genome assembly GCA_014058105.1 of Kingdonia uniflora. Lineage (NCBI taxonomy): Eukaryota > Viridiplantae > Streptophyta > Magnoliopsida > Ranunculales > Circaeasteraceae > Kingdonia > Kingdonia uniflora. Next base: position 14,022 of record JACGCM010002689.1, on the reverse strand, counting down.
TGAAAATTTACTTCATCCATGATAAACTTCTAATAACAAGTTATCACTGCAATTAATTATTTCACTTGAGTAGATTTTCTTGGAAAATAGTGTTAAGCCAAAAAAATAGTTTTCTTCGTGTTTCTAAAACAAGAAGCCTTTGGAAAATGCAGATGCTGCTCATCATCAAGATTCTGGACTGCAATTGCCTTTAGAAGGCGAACCTAGAAAGGAGATAGTTCTTAAATCTAGCGGTACAAAGTCAGATATGAAAATAAGTGTAATTTCATTTTTAAATGGTATGGAAAATCTTAGAAATTGGCAATGTTTTTGAGAAACGGAAAGCTAAACTCGGAGCTAGATCTTGAATAGTTACTCGCCATTATAATAGCATTACTAAATCATTGCTGTGTTGTATCACATGTGCCATGTTCACTCTGGGTTACAATGAATAGTTATGTACTTTTATTTCACCTGTACAATTAGCAAAAATGTAAAAAAATTCAATAATGCATGCCTTTGTCTTTCTGATACATGCTTCCATAGCTGACTGGTCCTCATCAGACTGTCAAGTGTCAATGTCATCGTGTTCTTAATTTATAGTGTTAGCTGCACAGCATGGACGATTCAAATATAGATATGCGAGTATAATTTTTGTGTTTATTTTCCACTTTTTGAATAGAAATGCTTATGTAAATATATTTTATCAGGAAGTGAGAGCATTCAGATGGAGAAGATTGCACCATCCGCTCAAGAAAAACTACAATCAAAAGGGATTACTCTAAAGCAGAAGATATATAAGCGCCATGGGTATGTTCCCTTCTGCGTTAGTCAGGACCTCATTTGTGGAATTCGATTCATTTCGGTTGTCTCTGAATTTCATGGGTGGATATTTGCATATAGAGACTCAAACTAGACAATTGCAATAGCCATACGTATCCATTCTTTAAATTCTCCCTTTTAGCACAATACTAATATACACAGAGAATCAAGTCCTAAATTAATTGCCAGTTGGTGAACTCTCAAGCTGCTATTAAATTTGTATTGTTGTTGGGTTCATCATTCATAATATCTTTGTATTGGTAGAGGGGAGTGGCCAATGTTGCTAAAAAGATACTGTTCTTAAAAGTAAAAGATTCCAGCAGAATATGGTTTGATAATTCTTTTGCTTATTGTTTTTTTTCTATCCAGAATCAGGCAGCACAAAAGCGGATGTATGTGTGCTATCTGTGTTATGAAGCGTCGTAAGAGGGAGCGAGAGGGATTAGCTCAAGCGGCCGAGAATCAGATTGAAATAAGTGATGGGACTATGTCTCAAGAGTTTGGGCAAGAGGTATACCAAATTGAAAATTTCTCTTTACCACTGAATCTGTTTGTGCTTAGATTAATTGTTTGACCTGAACATTTTTATAACGGCAGTAGATCACTTGTGCTCTGGGAGCAGTTCCTTTCACTAAATAGTATGGAAATTGTTTTGTTCTGTCAATTAACCTAATCGTTCAATGATTTTTTTTCTTGAAACGGCTACAAACAAGCAACCTCTGCTTAGTATTGTAAGAAATAAAAATCACCTTTAAAAGGTTGAGTTTTTTGTTCATATTATTATGTAACATCTAGAAGTCCCAACTATATATTTCCTAATTCACTGTAGTTATGTCTATATGTTTGTGAGGTCGCATTAGTATTTGTAAATATGAAGCATTGTTCTGTGGGTCTCCCAATATTGTACTTGATTACATTCAAAGGCTAAAAATGTGATCAGATTATCTTCCTTTAGGGGATTTCTTACTTGTCTTACAGTCCTATCAATATCTTAAAGAGGTTCCAGAATAGGAAGCTACGTAGTCAGTCCTCTTTAGGTCTCTATGTATAGTGGAAAAGAATAATGTTTCTCCATGGACTTATAAGCAGAGAATGCACGGTTTTTGAGTGTGGGGCCCACTCCTTGTCAATGCGAGAAAGTTTGTTACGGAAGAATTAGGTGTACTTCCTTTAGTGAGATGTCTCACGCAGACCTCCCATGGGAGTTTGAGGTGAAGAAGATTTAGGTTCTTCCCTATACACACATTTGGTGGGACCTTCTTGGTTGTTGGATTGGGAGATTCTGGATCTCCCTTTTTGGCGATTTGGTGTTGCTGAGCTTACTTTGCCCATGGGTGGGCCTGGTTTTGTCATTGTATTCAATAAACTAAGGAATGTCCATGTCTTTTTACCGTTCTATGTCTGTAATGATCCATATCGCTCTGGGTGCGAGGCGTCTCATTAGTCAGTTTAGGAATGTTGCTTGCTTTTAGTGATTGTTGGGCTTCTCAGACTGGCCTAGTACTCTGTACAATTTTTTTTCAAGGCTTACAACTCTGGAAATGCAATTTTAACTAAAGCATGGCTTTCATCTAAACCATCTGCTTTTTTGGTCCAGTTACTTTGTTAGTCCAGTTCCACGTTGTTTAATCTATTTAATTTATTTTGCAGCAAACTTCTTTTGAGAATCACGGTAGTGAGGATGTATCCTCCAATTTGGATCGGTCCCCAGATGCCGATGCAGATACTGATATGGAAGAACAAGAAAATCAAGTAGAGTTGGAGCAACGTGGGATCCAAGGTAGCCTCTCACAAGTGAAGCAGGAATTCCAAAAGACAAGTGAGAATGAAAATTCTGACAAGTTACAGAATAGCGAAGGATCTGGAGAGGAAGATAATCCTCAATCTCAATCCCAGGATATGGAGGGATCTGGTTTCACAATCCAGCAGCCACAAACTGAGAAAAATGACAGGCAACCTTTGCAGCAGAACGAGTTGCTAGCAATGCCAGAGGTAAACTGAGTAGTGCCAGTTGTTGCTAGGCAAGTCAGAATATCGAATTTTGCGGATTTATCAATTATATGTTTTCCAAGAGCTAAAGTTAATCTTATCATCATAGATTACTGACAAATCTTCTCTAATATCCCACAACTTTTGCTTGTTGTATGGTTACAGGAACCACGGGAGGGACATCAACAAGCTAAGATTTACAGTGATCCACTTCACAATGACAATCCAATGATACTGGAACTATGTGGAACACTTTTCCCTAATAATCCTAGATCCGTTTGGAGGGGACCTCATTCTTTAGCCTGCCACCGGGGTGCAGTACACAAAACTAGCGCAATTCACGCCGCCATAGCAACGTTGATGAAGTAGCTTCTTTCCACATCCACAACCAGTGTTGTAACACTTGCAGATTATGTGTATTTAGGTGAACTTCTGAATTCCAATTACTTCCAAGTATATTGACGTTTTATAATTTCTGCCATTTTGGATATCTAAATTCCTTATTATTTCATAGGAAACTATTAGTATAAGGGAGAACAAATGACTAAATGAATAGAGAGGGGAAAATACCATTTTGAGTACAGTTATTACTATATCCCTTTTCTCATTACAAAATGATCCACAATAAGCAGTTGAGCTATAGTTATTCTTGCTCGCTCTCTACCCGAGACCAGCGTGTAACCCGTCACTGAGAAACTCAACTTTCAATGCAGATAAACTTACTGTGAGAATCAAATCAAACATGTTTCTTCTTTTATTGCAATATTTTCACATACACAGTACCTTAGTATAGGAAATGAAGCTCTTGTATTCCCCATGTTGGAACTTGAAAGTGAATTAACTGCTAACCTAGATTCTTGAGTATTTCCACTTTGAAGGACTCAAACATCCCCTATATATTCCCTTGATCTCCCCTATCTCTCCATTATAAAATGGTTAAAATTGGCTGCAAAACAATGAAAACATCATCTTCTCCGGTTAACAGCATGGCTATAGTATCAAGTGAGCTCAATACCCATGCTGAAACTCAACTAAGCATGAATTACAACGATCGCATCCGACCTCTCCTAGATGTCATTGACAAGCTTAGAAACCTCAAAGTTATGCAAGAAGGGATACAACTCCCAACAATTGTTGTTGTTGGAGACCAATCCTCGGGCAAGTCTAGTGTTCTGGAGTCCTTGGCAGGTATCAGTCTCCCCAGAGGCCAAGGCATTTGCACTCGGGTTCCCCTCATTATGAGGTTGCAAAGCCACACGACAACAGACCCTGAGCTCCACTTGGAGTATCATGGAAAGGTTGTTGCCACAGACGAGACCAACATTGCAGAAGCAATTTGTTTTGCTACTGAGGAGATTGCGGGTGATGGTAAGTGCATATCCAACACTCCTCTTACTCTTGTTGTCAAAATGAAAGGTGTCCCAGACCTTACCATGGTTGATTTGCCTGGTATAACTAGAGTTCCTGTTCACGGTCAGCCTGAAGATATTTACGAACAAATTTCTACTATCATAATGGAGTACATTAGTCCTAAAGAGAGTATTATCCTCAATGTTCTATCGGCTACTGTTGATTTCCCCACTTGTGAGTCTATTCGGATGTCTCAAAAGGTTGATAAAACAGGGGAAAGGACTCTGGCTGTTGTCACTAAAGCTGATAAAGCTCCTGAAGGCTTACTTGAGAAAGTTTCAGCTGACGATGTGAACATTGGTCTTGGTTATGTATGTGTGAGAAACCGTATTGGTGATGAGACGTATGAAGAAGCGAGGGTTGAGGAAGCGAAAATGTTTGAGTCACATCCACTCTTGTCTAAGATTGAGAAAGACATTGTTGGTATTCCTGTGTTGGCTCAAAAGCTTGTGCAAATCCAAGCTAATAGTATAGCTTTGTGCTTGCCTGATATCGAAATGAAGATTAACGAAAAGCTGAATCAAAACCTATCTTATCTTGAGCAATTGCCTGATAACCTGTTTTCGATTGCTGATGCAATGACGGCTTTTATGCGCATTCTTGTGTCATCAAAAGATACTCTTAAAAAGATAATGGTGAGAGGAGAATTTGATGAGTACCCGGATGAAGTTAACATGCATTGTACCGCTCGTATGGCTGAGATGCTTGATGAGTACTCGAAGGAGCTTCAGTCCAAGTTCCATAAGGAGATCACGGCAGATAAATTTTTAATGGATGAAATCCGGGTGTTACTTGAAACCCGAGGAATTGGACTTCCCAATTTCCTTCCTAAGTCTGCTTTCCTTACTCTGTTACAGAAAAATGTGAAGGAAGTATCTGAGACACCTTTTGTATTCGTTGAAAAGGTTTGGAAATACGTAGAAGAGGTTTTTGTATGTGTGTTGAAGCAACATTCTGAAAACTATCCACAGCTTCAATCTTCAACCAAAAGGGCAGCACAAAATCTGATGTCTTTGATAAAGAACAAGTCAGCTGATCGAGTGAAGGAGATCGTTGAGATGGAGAAGGTTGTAGACTATACATGTAATCCGGATTATATGTCCACATTGAATAGTCTTATGGGTCATCAAGAGAACTTCACCAAGGTTTTAAATGATATGAGCGAATCTAAGATAGGGCTGCCAATTTTTGGTGATATTGAAGTTGGTCATTTGAGAGAGTATCCATCTGTGGTGGTGCAACAAGCTTTTGACATGAAAATGCGATGTACCGCATACTGGAAGATTGTTTTGCTGAGGCTGGTCGATAGTCTTGCTCTGCATTTGGTGTTCTCGGTTCATAACTTGGTGAGCAGAGACATGGAAGTTGAGATCGTTAAGGACTTGATGAATCCCCACAATGGTGGTGTTGAACGTATGTTAGAGGAGTCACCTAAGGTTACCATTAGACGTGAGAAGCTGAATAGGAGTATCAAGTTACTCAAGGTTTCTAAGGAAGAGGTTTCCAAGATCATGGATCGGATTTCTGCTGATGGTGGTCCTGCTCAAGTTTAGTATGTTTTTTTTTTTTTGTTAATTGCATGTTTTGGCTGCCATGGTGTCTCTAGTCAGGGACTCGGGGCTTTTCTTTCTGTTTTCTATTTTGGTTAAAGGCCTGTTGGCAAGTCGATTATTAGCCTTCCTGTGTTAGTGTGATCGTCGAGGTGCAGAACCTGGGTTGTGTTTCAATGGGGTTTTTTTTTGCGATTGCCCTGAATTGGGATTATTTCTGTTATTTTCATGATTTCCTCTTCTTGCATATGTTGTAATGTAGACGTGTAGATGTTATTTTCCTTTTATTAGTGTTTACGTTGGTTGTGGTTTGAATAATTGTGTTAAGGGCTGCCACATTTATGGAAGTCATGGATATAAATTAAGCATATTGGCACATCTTAAATTTGAAATATTGAGATGTTATTTTAGCTTTAGACTGAAGAGTACTGAACATAACAGAGAACTTGAAAAATAATATTGGAAAAAATGTAAAACATGCATGGATTTAACTTATGACCTTGGATCACTCTGGTTGCCAAATGCACGCACATGCATCACAAATTTATTATCAGTCCAAAAGAATCGTGAAGATACAGTTGGTTTCAGTTACATTTTGGTATCAGTTTTTCTCATATAGTGCTTAGGTTGGATATTGTTTGGAAACCTATAGATAATGAACTCGTGGCCATAAGTTCCAACTTGTCGGGAGCATATCAAAAGATGCATATATTGTAATTTTCAAGATTTGTAATTGTTCAGTTGTACCATCTTTGCCACCAATTTATCCTTTCTCTCAAATATCATCGTCTATGGCCAGAGCTTGTAGGGGTTTCATGATTGGTAGTTTTGTATGCTGGTCTGGTAGTATACTTAGGTGCTACCCACCCTTCTCGTTGCTTGATTTGTACTGATGGATCAAAGAGAAATCAAAACAAGAAGAAAAAAGAAAATCTAAGTAAGTAGAAGGGAGAATTAGAGAGGTTTAGCAATATAGAGGCGAGATTCAATGTAAAATTTCTCCTGGATGGAAGTTTCCCTATCCAAAGGGTTTGCCAAGATAACTATTTTGTCATGTTTATCTTTTGATTATTATAGTTTCTTCGTAAAACTCTGTTTTATCGATGAGGGGATTATGTTTTGTACCAGATCTATTTAGGTTGGAGTTACTTGATTTATGCAACGGCTCAGATTTAGGGGTGAAGAAGTACCACCACCAGTATCTAAAAAATAGTCTTCTTTGATGACGAAAATTCCATTCTTCCTAAAAAGGAAACAATGTTTCAATATTATGCTCCCTTAATATTTATTGGATTAGTGTCACACTCCCAAATTGTTCCTCGTAAATGAATTTCAATACAAATTCTGTGGCATAACGAGCTGAGCATCCAATGATGAATTCCTAAGAATGTATTACAATTTCATAATATATGGGTATACATCTATTATACTACCGAACTATATATCGGAAGAATAATCTACAGGAGATAGAAACATCCACACGTGACAAACTCAATAATGCCAAAGCTCAATCTGAACCATCTTACTACCTTATTCTGTTGCTTCGATTCACCTGGAAAATAACATATGCACAAAGGCGTTACAAGCATCGACAAGCAAGTACAATTATTCCCAACCAAGGTAATAACATAAATGTGACTTGTAGAACACAAGGGAAGTATAGATGTTAAAGGTTCTAAGGAAAGCAAGTAAACTATAATTGAACTCCTACGAAGGTGTTGGTGTCAACCTATACTTAAATCCGCTTGCTACAAAAGGTTAGATTTAGTAAGGCAACTAGAAAGCAATACACAGTTAATTCAGTGGTATAACACCCCTCTCATACATAAAACCCCCGACCTCGTAAATTGCCTTAAAATGGCCGCGCCTGATAACCCCGACATTATTTCAATCTTGAGCTACTCCATACTAAAATTGAAGCATATTATACCGGAAAACCTCCAGTTTCAAACCACGAATTCAGAATTACTTTCTCAGTCCCCACAAAAGGTGAAAAAAAAGTTTTTTTTTTTTTTTTTCAGAGTCGAGTTAGACCAAAACTCAAAATTGAAAGCAGCCATCCTAGATAATCTCAAACAACACATCCAAACAGACAAAAATAAACTATAAGCCCCCAAAAAATATACAAAAGATGGATTGAATACAATTAGCTCTAGGCACATTTTCACACAATTCAAGCTCCCTTTAGAGCATCATCATTAGTTGCCTCAATACTTGAAAAAACACATGCCAGGTATGATTATTTGAGTTTGGGGCCTCCAACAGTTACCTCAATACTTGAATCTCATACTTGAATTTCAAGCAGCAGGCTTGAATTTTCAATGTTGAGTTTGGAACGCATAAACCTTATGCGCCCTAAACATTTTGTTATTAGGAGCATAACCCTTCCCTTATGCGCCTGATGTAATTTTTTTTAAAAAGAGCTCATCAGGCGCATAACCCATTCTTTCTTTTAATTGGAACCATGGGGTGCATAACCTTTATACGCCTGATAACTTAAAATGGCCTTGCTGGAAGAGATCTCTCAAATGCTTGAAAAATTCAATGATTGATCAAAAAAATAAATAAATCAAGTGTTCTTGGAGATGCTCTTATGTCATTGTTTGCCTACTTATCTTGATCAATGCTTCATTGGTATCTAGCATAAATGATCACTGTCTGATTCTTAATTGTCAACTCTCTTATCTTTTACGCAGAAGATTGATCACTCTATGGCATCTAGTAAAAATGAGAAAACTCTCACATCTTTTGTGAATTGGGTCTTAACTCCAGGAGGAACTTATTGGTTTCATTGCGAAACGTGTGTTAGCTCATGATCTCCGCGATTTACTAAACTTTGGAGCAGTCTATCGTACTTGGCGGTCCATTAGCACTGGTAAATATCATTTCCAAGGGGCCCGCCCCCAAATACCTTGGCTTCTCGGCGCTCTCTGGCAAAATGACACTCAAGACTACAGAATTATCAATATTTTGGCCTAAAAGCATTTCATGCTCCCCTTTCCTCAAATTAACCAGAAATATTTCAAGCTTCCTCATCAGAAAAATTAGATTTCTGGGGTTCTCGGCATGGTTTGTTGATCGTTCTAGCCAGAGATAGAAACTTTTCCTCTTATTAAATTCGATAACCAGTCATTAATTTAGATTCCAGATGCTCATAGAAGCTTGGTTAGTGTGAATCTATGTTTATGGCCGAATTCATCATCATCCTCAATAGGTGCTGGCAACTACATTGTTGTAGCATTTTTTGCTTCGAAAATCTTCCATCACTCAAGAGGTATGCACTGCAAAACATGGAGATAAAACCTGGACAGCTGTAACAATATTGGGGAATCCATTACTCGCTAGTGTATACAATTTGGACCTCATTTGCATTGGAAATCAATTATACATTGTCGATGGTACAGGAAGTATCTTTATTTGTAATGTTATTGGCCCTAGACCAGAGGCATCAATGATTTCACCAGAGTTTGATCCAAAATTGGTCTCATATATCTTTTGGAGATGTCTGGTGATCTTCATATTGTTCTGCGCCATCTGCATTTGGCTACAAGGGACGACACAATTATGCGGGAAATGATTATGACTAAAAGTTTTATGACATCTACAAGATGAATTTGGTACATTAAATTGAGAACAATTGTCAGGTTCTGGTGACTACGTTATTTTTGTCGGCAATAATACTTCCATTTCTCTCTTAGCATCAGATTATTCAGAACTCAAGCAAAATTGTGCTTACTGTGCCGATGAACCCAACAAATTCTATAGATATAGAATGGGTACATGCAGTTTTGAGGACAACACCACTGACTTCATTCTTAATAAATTAAAAGTAAATACACTAATCTCTACTTCTTTAATGTAGAAGTATATCTCATATGAATACAAAGTCCTCTTTACGAAATTCTAGATATACAAACAATGAAAACTGACAATATTCTCTCACTAAATGTTTCAACACTCAGGATTGAGGTTTGAGGATTTCTTACCGATAAACTGCAACTCAAGAAGGAAATGCTAAGAGGACGAAGCCAACCAATGGCCCCAAGAAATTGTTTGATATCAACAAGATGATTTTGGTGCCAGGAAGTGATCAACAAATATTTAAGGTGTACTCCGAGGCTAGATTATTTTTGAATCAGTATAGCGTAAAAGTTATTTCTAAGAAACTAAGGCTGAGAGCACCTCCAAAACAAGGCTTGACATTTATATACTCAATGCTTGAATTTTTTTTCAAGCATTTGAGAGAGAGCAAATCTTAAAAGGCTTGAAGCTTGATTTTCAAAAATCCATGAGGCGCCTAAATATTACGCATGTGCCTAAGCATTAGGCTTCTCTCTTTCTTTTAATAAAAATCATCATGCTCTTAATGTTTTAGGAGCCGCAATTTGTTTTTGTAAATGACAGACGCCTAAACATAACATTGAGCGCTTCTCTATTTATTTTAGTGTGTTTGGAAGCCCAATTTTTTTTTTTCTTAAGAAACCGTTTCCTAGGAAATCTTTTCAAAACAGGATACCATATTTCTCATCTAATTAGGTTGGAAACATTTTCTCACTTTTATCTTTTTTTTTTTTTCTCACTTTGGTTTCTCATGTTTTTTAAGCGCTACCAAACACACCCTAATAATAATAAAAATTATGAGCCTCCTAATGTATTGTCGTTCATCCACAGTCAGCGGGCTTCTCTACAGAAAGTACGAAATACATCTTTCACCGTCCCCCAACAAAGCTTCTCTCTCTTGCTCTTTTAACACCGAAACGTATAAAAGGAAGAAGAAGATCTCTTCTTCTCACATACAGAACTACAACTTCACAGTCTCTAACAAAGGTATGATCTTTCACTTTCACCATTCAATTTGTTCTCATAGGACCTGTTTGGCTAATTGTGTTTGCACTACTAAAAGCTTTTACCATGTCTATTATATTGTATGCGAGATTGAAAACAATGTTAATCACCACAACTACAAGTTTTGGTAATCCAAACAGACCCCTATTCCGGGTTTCTTGATTTTGATCAAGTTTTTTTATTATATGATTTGATATTGTTGAAGTAAAGTCATGAAGCGAAAGAGGGGTTACAAGAAAGGGAAACAAAAGCAAACCCTTTCCGTTTCGGCAGCGACGACTAAGCCAACCAGTGACAATGATTCAGCTAAGATGAAGATGGTTATGGTAGTAATAATAATAATGATGTCCAATTGGATTTCCAACTCCAATTCAAGTTGAAGTACCAGCACCAGCACAGCACCAGCACCAGCACCAGCACCAGTTATACCAGCACCAGCACCAGTTATACCAGCACCAGCGCTCACTAATAAGGCGCCGCAGGGACATTTAGTATATGGACGTGTTAAAGTAAAGCTGAAGACGAGTGTATCATCAGAACCCCTCTTCAGCAAACCCAATCTGAGGTAGCACAGCCACAAAGTGAGGCTGATCATAAGAGTACCACCCCAACGCATATCTCTTCAGGTAACGGTTTTAAACATAGTTTGTAAGGGATAGTTGGTTGGATATTTGGGATTTATCGGGTGTTTGTTTTTATTGTGATTAGGGGAGAAGCAAGAAGGCGGGGGAGAAAAGTTGGGGAGAAGGATGATAGTAGTGGTAACTCGTTGCCGAGGAAAGCGGGAAGTATTAAGATCAAACCTGTGAAGGCTATGGCATCTTTAAGTACAATAATGAGTCAGAAAACTGTTAGTCCTTGCGTGCAGACTGTCACGAGCAATGAGAAGAAGCTGAACTCTCAAGTGTTGAAGGAAGTAAAACAAAGTGGGGTGAAGTTAAATCAACAGAATACTCAACGTAATGAGCAAGAACTGAATGCTTCACTGACGGTATGTCGGGACAGCGTTATATTGGTCTGTATTAGATGCATGTTAATATATTTATATAAAGTATTAACGTAGATTCTTTTGTGTTGTCTATTTTTTAGGTGATTAGAAAAATCATGAAGATGGATGCCGCTGAGCCATTAATCTTCCAGTTAATCCTGTTGCCCTTGGGATACCTGTGAGTATACATTGTAACGCACATACAATGATTGTGAAAAGTTTCTGTGACCAAATAGACTTAAGGTTGATTAGAGTCTCCATATGATGCTTATCTGATTGAATTTTTTTGTCTGTAACCAGGATTATTTTGATGTAATACAGCATCCAATGGACTTTGGCACGATATGCAATAATCTTGAACATTGTAACAAATACATCAAAGAGGATGTATTTAATGATGTTCAATATATTTGGGGAAACTGTTATAAGTATAACAACAGGGAGATTATATTCTGGATCTTATGAAGCGGGTGAAGAAGAACTTTATGAAGTATGGGACTGCGGCTGGATTGTACACTGATCTGTCAAAGGGAAATAATGGTGAGAACCTTTACATTACAAGATTTATACCAATGTTCAGTTGATGAAGCTGGTTTTTTGGCTTCTTATTTTCTAGTCTATACTTCGTAATCCATCCAAAGATATATGGATAAATCTTATCCATTTTATAAAAAAATCCCAGGCATTATCTGGATTTCTGGAAAATTAGTGTCAGAATTATAATATATTTTTAGCTTTTATTATCTTTGTTTCTGTGTTATGCATTGGGTAAATCTATTGACTAAGTGAACTCATTTTAGTGTCATGTGTTGATTAGAGTCAAATATTTATCTTTCATTTTATAATTCTTTGTATAAATTTAGGGAAGCATGCCTTTAACTGATTTCTAGCTATTGGTTCCTTAAGGCTCGCGACCCCCTTTATAAGTATAAAAGCCTTACTTTTGTAGGTTTGAGCTGCTTCTTATAGTAAGTATTTTCTCCCATAATTTTGCAAAAATAAAACTTGATTACAAGGAGAATTAAATGTACAAATATTATCTTTCATTTTATAATTCTTTGTATAAATTTAGGGAAGCATGCCTTTAACTGATTTCTAGCTATTGGTCCTTAAGGCTCGCGACCCCCTTTATAAGTATAAAAGCCTTACTTTGTAGGTTTGAGCTGCTTCTCTTATAGTAAGTATTTTCTCCCAATAATTTTGCAAAAATAAAACTTGATTACAAGGAGAATTAAATGTACAAATAACAAGCAAGCAGTGTTATATCACCAGTATTAGTGCTAGATCTCAATAGGATGACACATCAGGATATCCGATAATGTGTTTACAGTATCATAATTACAAAGTTGATAGTAAGTCCTATAAAGATCCTCAGCGGAACGCAGAAATCCAGGATTCCATTAATTTGTTTTCTTCAGATTGTTATGAGCAACCATTCTGTGTTAACCAATTTTATTAGAAGATCACTCCTCTGATTATGGAACAACAGAATGCACAGTTCTTCCGTTTTTCATTGTTATCAGCAAAGACACTGAAGCTAGTGAGATCTTCTTACAATCTTACACACTATTGAGATGGAACACAAGTTTTTGAGATGATCTTTTGCACCTCCTGAGGGATCCTTAACCATTGTGCCTTCTTAATTGCTGTATGATATTCACCCACTAGAATTATCCTGACTTAAAAGGACATGTAGACGCAAGTTTCCTTCTAAGGTGTTTTTTTTGCTTGGACGTTGTCTTTTGAGAGTATTTGGATTGAATTATTTACCGGGATTAGCATTACATGGCCGCATTTTGGAACATTAAAGAGCTCTTAAACAAATTGGAAGACTATGACCTTTTTGGTCGTGGTAAGGTGTTGTGGCGATTTCTATCTTTGCGGTGATGGGGTGATTTGGCTCGAATGTAACGCGAGAAAGTTTGAAGGGAAGGAGAAGTCGAGATCCTCAGTGTTGGTGTCAATTAAAGCTTTATCTTTTGGTGGAGCAAAGCCGTTTCGGATATGTCGGGAACATTTTTTGAGTCGCTTATGATGAAATGGAGGGAGGCTATCACAGGTTCCCTTGATGGGCATAGTGTAGTTTTTATTTATTTTTTGTCCTCCTTCTATAGAGACTCAACACCTCCTCCCTTTGTTCTTATTCGTTTTTGGGGTGTCGTGTGTTCTTTCATCAATAAATTTACATTCATCGAAAAAAAGAACATGTAGACTTTGGGTTTGTAACCAGGGGATAGTTGGGCGAGTGGTGACAAATTATGAACTGGCGAAACTCTGGTCCCAAAAGAAAATTGCTCTATGATACCGTAGGAAATAGACTTGCTAAGGTGAGCAACTTAATTGATGAAGATTCTTGAGTTCTACCTGGTGATAATACTGTGGTTATCTGTCTTGAATTATTAGAAGATGTCAAGATACACCCAACTGCTTTTTATTTTT
>JACGCM010002707.1:0-18020 GCA_014058105.1 Kingdonia uniflora | reverse complement strand
AAATCGCCATTCAGAGAAGCTTTGCCGGCGGCAAGTCGTTTGAGAGGTCGGTTCATTTTGAAGTATTTCGTTTCGGCCAAATACATGCTAGGAGATACCTAATGAATCGCAATTCTACCGGTTTGAAAAATTTGATATGTACGGATTTTGTACCTCCCTGATGCCTTAAATTGCTATTCAGAGAAACTTGGTACCGTCATGTCGTTTGAGAGTCTGGATCATTTTTAAGAGTTTCGTTTCGACCAAATATTTAAGAATTGTTTCCAAATGAATCGCAATACTCCCGGTTTGAATTTTGGAACTGAACGAATTTTGTATCTCTCTGTTACTTAAGATCGTAATTCAAGAAACTTGGCTACCGACAACTCAATTGAGAGGATCGATCGCTTTTATGAGTTTTATCATACCTGACAACATGTTAGGAATGCTCCTAATAATCGATATATTCCAAGTTTGAATTTTTGACCGGTACGGATTTTGTACCTTCCAGATGCTTTAGATCGCAATTCGGGAAGCTTCGCTATCAGCAACTCGTTTGAGAGTTTGGATATTTTTTAGAGTTTTGTTTTGGCCGAAAACATACTAGGATTGTTACCAAATGAATCGCTATAATCCCGGTTTGAGTTTGTGAAGGGTACCGATTTTGTAGCTCAGTGATGCTTTAGATCGCTATTCAGAGAAGCTTTCCAGACTGCAATTCGTTGGTGAGGTTGGATCATTTAAAAGAGTTTTATTTTGTCCAAATACATGTAAGATAGTGACCAAATGAATAGTAATACTCCCAACTTGAATTTTTGACCGGTACGGATTTTGTACCTTCCCTATGCTTTAGATCGCAATTCGGCGACGCTTTTCTACCGGCGACACGTTTGAGAAATTGGATCATTTTTAAGAGTTTTGTATTGCCCGACAACATGCTAGGATTGTTTCGAAATGAATCGCAGTACTCCCGGCTTGGGTGTTTGAACAGAATGGATTTTCTACCTCTCCGGTGCTTTAGATAGTACTTCGGAGAAGCTTGCTGCCGACAACTCATTTGAGAGGTTCGATCGCTTTTAAGAGTTTTTTCATGCCTGACAACATGCTTGGAATGCTCCTAAATGAATCGATATACTGCAAGTTTGAATTTTAGACCGTACGGATTTCGTACATTCCCGATGCTTTATATCGCAATTAAAGATGTTTCGCTACAAGCAACTCGTTGAGAGTTTAGATATTTTTAAAGAGTTTTGCTTAAATCGAAAACTTGCTAGGATTGCTACCTAATGAATCGCTATAATCCCGGCTTGAATTTATGACCGGTTCTGATTTTGTACCTCACAGATGCTTTAGATCGCTATTTAGAGAAGCTTTGTTGGTGGCAATTCATTTGAGAGGTTGGATCATTTTATGAGGTTTTGTTTTGACCAAATACATGCCAGGATAGTTACGAAATGAATCGCAATACTCCCGGTTTAAACTTCTGACTGGTACAGATTTTGTACCTCTCCGATGCATTAGATCGCTATTCAGAGAAGCTTGACTACCGGCAAGTCGTTTGATTGGTTGGATCATTTTAAGAGTTTTGTTTCGACAAACTCCATGCTATGATAGTTATCAAATGAATCGCAATACTCCAGGTTTAAATTTTTTACCGGTACGCATTTTTACCTCAGCGCTTTAGATTACAATTCTGAGAAGCTTGGCTACCTTCAAGTCGTTGAAAGGTTAAATCATTTTTAAGAGTTTTTAACTTTTCCAAATGCATGCTCGATAGTTACCAAATGAATTGCAAGACTCCCGGTTTGAATTTTTGACCGGCACGGATTTTGTACCACACCGATGCTTTAGATCGCATTCGGTGAAGCTTTGCTACCGGCAACACATTTGAGAAATTGGATGATTATTAAGAGTTTTGTTTCGCCCGACAACATGATAGGATTATTCCCAAATGAATCGCAACACCCCCGGTTTGAATTTTAAAACAAAACGGAATTGTACCTCTCCGGTGCTTTAGATAGTAATTCGAAGAAGCTTAGCTAGGGCAAGTCGTTACGGAGGTTGAATCATATTTAAGAGTTTCTCTTTGACTGAGAATATGCAAGGATTGTTACCAAATGAATCGCAATACTCCCGGCTAGAATTTTGGTTTGGTACGGATTTTGTACTTCTCCGTTGCTTTTGATCGCAATTTTAAGAAGCTTGGCTACCGGCAAGTCGCTAGAGAGGTTGGATCATATTTAAGAGTTTCGCTTTGACTGACAATATGCTAGGAATGTTACCAAAAAATCGCAATACTCCGCCTTAAATTTTTGACCGGTACGGATTATGTACCTCTCCGATACATTAGATTATTTCAATTCAGGGAAGCTTGGCTATCGGCAAGTCGTTTGAGAGATTGGAACGTCTTTAGGAGTTTCACTTCGACCAAATACATGCTCTGATAATTTTCAATGAATCGTAATACACCGATTTGAATTTTCTCCGGTACGGATTTCGTAACTCTCCGATGCTTTAGATCGAATTCGGTGAAGCTTTGCAACGCATTTGATAGATTAGATTATTTTTAATTATTTTGTATCGCCCGACAACCTGCAATGATTATTCCCAATGAATCGCAATACTCCGGTTCTAGTTTAGAACAAAATGTATTTGGTACCTCTCCGGTTCATTAAATAGTAATTCGGAGAAGCTTTGCTACCGACAACTCATTGAGAGGTTCGATCGCTTTTATGAGTTTTTTTATGCCTGACAACATGCTAGGAATGCTCCTAAATAAATCGATATACTCCCGGTTTAATTTTTGATCGGTACGGATTTCGAACCTACCTAATGGTTTCTATCACAATTCGAAGAAGCTTCGCTACCAGCAACTGGTTTGAGAGTTTGGATATTTTTTAAGAGTTTCATTTTGGCCGAAAATAAGCTAGGATTATTACCAAATGAATCGCTTTAATCCCGGTTTGAATTTATGACCGGTACCGATTTCGTACCTCTCCGATGCCTTAAATTTCTATTCAGAGAAACCGGGCTACCGTCAAGTCGTTTGAGAGTTTTGGATCATTTTTAAGAGTTTCATTTCGACCAAATATTCAAGGATTGTTCTCAAATGAATCGCAATACTCCCG
Source organism: Kingdonia uniflora (assembly GCA_014058105.1). NCBI lineage: Eukaryota > Viridiplantae > Streptophyta > Magnoliopsida > Ranunculales > Circaeasteraceae > Kingdonia > Kingdonia uniflora. Next base: position 14,913 of record JACGCM010002707.1, on the reverse strand, counting down.
GTTTGAATTTTAGAACTGAACGGATTTGGTATATCTCTGTTGCTTAAGATCGTAATTCGAAGAAGCTTGGCAACCGGCAACCTAATTGAGAGGATCGATCACTTTTATGAGTTTTTTTCATGCCTGACAACATGGTAGGAATGCTCCAAATAAATTGATATACAGCTTGAATTTTGACCTGTACAGATTTCGTACCGTCCCGATGCTTTGGATCGCAATTCGGAGAAGCTTCGCTATCTGCAACTCGTTTGAGAGTTTGATATTTTTTAAGAGTTTCGTTTAGACCGAAAACATACTAGGATTGTTACCAAATGAATCGCTATAATCCCAGTTTGAATTTATGACGGGTACCGATTTTGTAGCTCAAAGATGCTTTAGATCGCTATTCAGAGAAGCTTTGGTGGCGGCAAGTCGTTTGAGAGGTGGGATCAATTGAAAGAGTTTTATTTCGACCAAATACATCTATGATAGTTACCAAATGAATAGTAATACTCCCAGTTTGAATTTTTAACCACTACGGATTTCGTACCTTCCCGATGCTTTAGATAGCAATTCGGCAAGCTTTTCTACCGGCAACAAGTTTGAGAGATTGGATCTTTTTAAGAGTTTTGTATTGCCCGAAAAAATGCTAAGATTGTTCCGAAATGAATCGCAATACTCGCGCTTTGAATTTTAGAACAACGGATTTTATACCTCTCCGGTACTTTAGATAGTAATTCGGAGAAGCTTTGCTGCCGGCAACTCAATTGAGAGGTTCGATCGCTTTTAAGAGTTTTGTCATGCCTGACAACATGCTTGGAATGCTTCTAAATGAATCGATATACACCCGGTTTAAATTTTTGACCGGTACGGATTTCGTACCTTCTCGATGCCTTAGATCGCAATTCGGAGAAGCTTCGCTATCAGCAACTCGTTTGAGAGTTTGGATATTTTTTTAGAGTTTCGTTTTGACCGAAAACATACTAGGATTGTTACCAAATTAATTGCTATAATCCCGGTTTGAATTTATGAGGGTGCCGATTTTGTAGCTCACAGATACATTAGATCGCTATTCTGAGAAGCTTTGTAGGCAGCAAGTCGTTTGATAGGATGGATCATTTAAAAGAGTTTAATTTCTACCAAATACATGTAGGATAGTTACCAAATGAATAGTAATACTCCCAGTTTGATCTTTTGACCGTACGGTTTTCGTACATCTTCAATGATTTAAATCGTTATTTCGAGAAGCCTGGATCGTTTTTAAGAGTTTCGCTTCGACCAAATATTCTAGTATTGTTCCCAAATGAATCGCAATAATCTCGGTTTGAATTTTAGAACTGAACGGATTTTGTACCTCTGCTTGTCTTTAGATAGTAATTCGGAGAAGCTTGGTTACCGGCAACTCATTTAAGAGGATCGATCGCTTTTATGTGTTTTTTCATGCCAGGAAAATGCTAGGAATGCTCCTAAATGAATTGATATACTCCCAGTTTGAATTATCACCGGTACGAATTTCATACCTTCCCGATGCTTTGGATCGCAATTCGGAGAAGCTTCGATACCGCCAACTCGTTTGAGAGTTTGGATATTTTTAAGTGTTTCGTTTAGACCAAAAACATACTAGGACCGTTACCAAATGAATCGCTATAGTCTAGATTGGAATTAATGATCGTTACCGATTTTGTTCCTCGAAGATTCTTTAGATCGCTATTCAGAGAAGCTTTGCTGACGGCAAGTCATTTGAAAGGATGGATCATTTTAAAGTGTTTTGTTTTGACCAAATACATCCCTTGATAGTTACTAAATGAATCGCAATACTCCCGGTTTGAACTTTTGACCGGTACGCATTTCGATCCTCGCCGATGCTTTAAATCACTATTTAGAGAAGCATTGCTACCGGCATGTCGTTTGATAGGTTGGATCATTTTAATGAGTTTCATTTTAACCAAATACTTGTTAGGATTGTTGCCAAATGAATCGCAATACTCTCGGTTAGAATTTTTGAGCGGTACGGATTTTGTACCTCTCCGATTCTTTAGATCGCAATTCTGAGAAGCTTGGCTACCGGCAAGTCGCTAGTGAGGTTGGATCATAATTATGAGTTTTTCTTTAACTGACATTATGCTAGGATTGTAACCAAATGAATCGTAATATTTTTGGCTTGAATTTTTTACCGGTACGGATTTTGTTCCTCTCTGATGCTTTAGATCGTCATTCAGAGAAGCTTGGCTACCGGTAAGTAGTTCGATAGGTTAGATCATTTTTAAGAGTTTCGTTTCGACAAAATCCATGCTAGGATATTTTCAAATGAATTGCAATACTCCAGGTTTTATTTTTGACCGATACGGATTTCGTACTCTTCGATGCTATAGATCGTTATGTAGAGAAGCTTTGCTACCGGCAAGTCGTTTGAGAGTTTGGATCATTTTTTAGAGTTTCACATCGACCAAATACATGCTCGGACAGTTGCCAAATGAATCGGAATACTCCCGGTTTGTATTTTTTACTGGTACAGATTTCGCACCTCTCCGATGCTTTAGATTGCAATTCGGAGAAGCTTCGCTATCAGCAACTCGTTTGAGAGTTTAGATAATTTTTAAGAGTTTCGTTATAACCGAGAACATACTAGGATTGTTACCAAATGAATCGCTATAATCCCAGTTTGAATTTATGACGGGTACCGATTTCGTAGCTCAGTGATGCTTTAGATCGCTATTCAGAGAAGCTTTCCAGACGGCATTCGTTTGAGTGGTTGGATCATTTAAAAGAGTTTTATTTCGATCAAATACATCTAAGATAGTACCAAATGTATAGTAATACTCCCAGTTTGAATTTTTGACCGGTACGGATTTTGTACCTTCCCGATGCTTTAGATCGCAATTCGGCGAAGCTTTTCTACCGGCAACACGTTTGAGAGATTGGATCATTTTTAAGAGTTTTGTATTGCCCGACAACATACGGATTTTTGACCGGAGAAGCTTTGCTACCGGCAACACGTTTGAGAGATTGGATCATTTTTAAGAGTTTTGTATTGCCCGACATACTGGAATTGTTCTCAACTGAATCGCAATACTCCCGGATTGGGTTTTTGAACAGAATGGATTTTGTACCTCTCGGGTTCTTTAGATAGTAATTTGGAGAAGCTTAGCTGTCGGCAACTCATTTGAGAGGTTTGATCGCTTTTAAGAGTTTTGTCATGCCTGACAACATGCTTGGAATGCTCCTAAATGAATCGATATACTCCCGGTTTGAATTTTTGACCGGTACGGATTTTATACATTCCCGATGCTTTATATCGCAATTCGGAGAAGTTTCGCTGCCGGCAACTCGTTTGAGAGTTTGGATATTTTAAAAAGTTTCGTACATCACAAATGCTTTAGATCGCTATTCAGAGAAGCTTTTGCTGGCGGCAAGACGTTTGAGAGGATGGATCATTTTTAAGAGTTTCATTTCGACCAATTACATGCTAGGATAGTTACAAAATGAATCGCAATACTCCCAGTTTGAACTTTTGGCCGGTATGGGTTTCGTACCTCTCCGATGCTTTAAATCGCCATTCCGAGAAACTTTGCCGGTGGCATGTCATTTGAGAGGTTGGTTCATTTTGGAGAGTTATGTTTCGGCCAAATATATGCTAGGATTGTTACCTAATGAATCGCAATTCTTCCTAATTGAACCTTTGATCGTTACGAATTTCGTACCTCTCCGATGCCTTAAATTGCTATTCAAAGAAACATGGCTACCGTCAAGTAGTTGAGAGTTGGATCGTTTTTAAGAGTTTTGTTTCGACCAAATAATCAAGGATTGTTCCCAAATTAATTTTAATACTCCCGGATTGAATTTTAGAACTGAACGGATTTTGTATCTCTCCGTAGCTTAAGATTGTAATTCGAAGATGCTTGGCTACCGGCAACTCAATTGAGAGGATCGATCACTTTTATTTTTTTCATGCCTGACAACATGCTAGGAATGCTCCTAAATAAATGATATAATCCCAGTTTGAATTTTTTGTCGGTACAGATTTCGTACTTTCCCGATGCTTTAGATCGCAATTCGGAGAAGCTTCGCTATCAGCAACTCGTTTGAGAGTTCGGATATTTTTAAGAATATCGTTTTGACTGAAAACATACTTGGATTGTTACTAAATGAATCGCTATAATCCCGGTTAGAATTTATGATGGGTAACGATTTCGTAGCTCAGAGATGCTTTAGATCGCTATTCAGAGATCTTGGGTGGCGGCAAGTCGTTTGAGAGGTTGGATCATTTAATGAGTTTTATTTCGATCAAATACATGTAGGATAGTTACCAAATGAATAGTAATACTCCCAGTTTGAACATTTAACCGGTACGGGTTTCGTACCTCTCCGATGCTTTAAATCGTTATTCCGATAAGCTTAGCCACCAGCAAGTCGTTAAGAGTGTTTGGAACGTTTGTAAGAGTTTCGTTTCTACCAAATATTCTTGGATTGTTCCCAAATGAATCGCAATACTCTCGGTTTGTATTTTGGAACATAACGATTTTGTACCTCTGCTGGGCTATAGATAGTAATTCGGAGAAGCTTGGTTACCGACAACTTATTTGAGAGGATTGATCGCTTTCTTGAGCTTTTTCATGCCTGGAAAATGCTAGGAATGCTCCTAAATGAATCGATATACTCCCAGTTTGAATTTTAGACCGGTACGGATTTCGTACCTTCCTGATGCTCTAAATCGCAATTCGGAGAAGCTTCGCTGCCAGCAACTCGTTTGAGAGTTTGGATATTTCTTAAGTGCTTCGTTAATACTAAAAACATGCAAGGACTGTTACCAAATGAATCGTTATAATCTAGGTTTGAATTAATGACCGGTACCGATTTCGTTGCTCAAAGATTCTTTAGATCGCTATTCTGAGAAGCTTTTCTGACGGCAAGTCATTTGAAAGGTTGGATCATTTTAAAGTTTTTTGTTTTGGCCAAATACATGCCTGGATAGTTAACAGATGAATAGCAATACTCCCGTTTTGAAATTTTGACCGTACGGATTTCGTACCTCTCTGATGCTTTAAATCGCTATTCAGAGATTCATTGCTACTGGCATGTCATTTGACAGGTTGGATCATTTTAATGAGTTTCGTTTGGAGCAAATACATGCAAGGATAGTTGCCAAATGAATCGCAATAATCCCGGTTTAAATTTTTGAGCGGCACGGATTTCGTACCTCACCGATGCTTTAGATCGCAATTCTGAGAATCTTGGCTACCGACAAGTCATTAGAGAGGTTGGATCATAAATAAAGAGTTTTGCTTTGATTGACAATATACAAGGATTGTTGCCAAATGAATCACAATATTTTCGGCAAGAATTTTTGAGCGGTACGGATTTTCTACCGCTCCGATGCATTAGATCCTTATTCAGAAAAGCTTGGCTACCGGCAAGTAGATCTATAGGTTGGGTTATTTTTAAGAGTTTCGTTTTGACAAAATCCATGCAACGATATTTACCAAATGAATTACAATACTCCGGTTTGATTATTTGACCGATACGGATTTCGAACATCTTCGATGCTTTAGATCGCTATTCAGAGAAACTTTGCTGCCGACAAGTCGTTTGAGAGTTGGACCATTTTTTAGAGTTTCACATCGACCAAATACATGCTCTGATAGTTTCCAAATGAATCGTAATGGAGCGTTTGAATTTTTGACCGGTACGGATTTCGTACCTCTCCGATGTTTTAGATCGCAATTCGGCAAAGCTTTGCTACCGGCACACGTTTGAGGGAATGAATCATTTTTAAGAGTTTAGTATTGCCCGACAACATGCTAGGATTATTCCAATTGAATCGCAAGACTCCCGGTTTGGGTTTTTGAACAGAATGGATTTTGTCTGTCTCCAATGCTTTAGATAGTAATTCGGAGAAGCTTAGCTGCCGGCAACTCATTTGAGAAGTTTGATCACTTTTAAGAGTTTTTATGCCTGACAATATGCTTGGAATGCTCCTAAATGATCGATATACTCCCGGTTTGAATTTTTGACCGGTACGGATTTCGTACATTCCCGATGCTTTATATCGCAATTCAAAGAAGCTTCGCTACCAGCTACTCGTTTGAGAGTTTAGAAATTTTTTAAGAGTTTTGTTTAAACCGAAAACTTGCTAGGATTGTTTCCTAATGAATCGCTATAATCCCGGTTAGAATTTATGACCAGTACTGATTTCGTACCCACAGATGCTTTAGATCGCTATTCAGAGAAGCTTTGCTGGCGGCAAGTCGTTTGAGAGGTTGAATCATTTTTAAGAATTTCGTTTTGACCAAATACATGCCAGGGTAGTTACCAAATGAATTGCAATACTCCCGGCATGATCTTCTGGCCGAAACGGATTTTGTACCTCTTCGATGCATTAGATCGTTATTCAGAGAAGCTTGGCTACAGGCATGTCGTTCGATAGGTTGGATCATTTTTAAGAGTTTTGTTTCAACAAAATCTATGCCAGGATACTTATCCAATGAATCGCAATACTCCAGGTTTAAATTTTTGACCGGAACAAATTTCCTACCTCACCGAGGCTTTAGATTACAATTCTGAGAAGCTTGGCTGCCGGCAAGTCGTTTGAAAGGTTAGATCATTTTTAAGAGTTTTAACTTTGACAAAATACATGCTCTGATAGTTACCAAATGAATCGCAATACTCCCGGTTTGAATTTTTGGCCGGTAAGGATTTTGTACATCTCTGATGCTTTATATCGCAATTCGGTGAAGCTTTGCTACCGGCAACACGTTTGCGAGATTGGATGATTATTAAGAGTTTTTTATCGCCTGACAACATGATAGGATTATTCCCAAATGAATTGCAATATCTCCGATTTGAATTTTAAAACAAAATGGAATTTGTACCTCTCCGGTGCTTTAGATGGTGATTCGAAGAAGCTTGGCTAGCGGCAACTCGTTAGGGAGGATGAATCATATTTAAGAGTTTTGCTTTGACTAACAATATGCTAGGATTGTTACCAAATGAATCGCAATACTCCCAGCTAGAATTTTTGTCCAGTACGGATTTTGTGTTTCTCCGATGCTTTAGATCGCAATTCTAAGAAGCTTGGCTAGCGGCAAGTCGCTAGAGAGGTTGGATCATATTTAAGAGTTTTTCTTTTACTGACAATATGCTGGGAATGTTACCAAATGAATCGAAATACTCCGGCATGAATTTTTGACCGGTACGGATTTTGTACCTCTCTGATGCTTTAGATTACAATTTTGAGAAGCTTGGCTATTGGCAAGTCGTTCGAGAGGTTGGATTGCTTTTAGGAGTTTCACTTCGACCAAATAAATGCTTGGATAGTTTTCAAATGAATCGTAATACTCCCGGTTTCAATTTTCTACCGGTACAGTTTTCGTAGCTCTCCGATGCTTTAGATCGTAATTCGGTAAAGTTCTGCAACCGCAACGCGTTTGAGAGATTAGATTATTTTTAATTGTTTTGTATCGCCCGACAGCGTGCAAGGATTGTTCCCAAATGAATCGCAATACTCCAGGTTTGAGTTTTATAACATAATAGATTTTGTACCTCTCGGTGCTTTAGATAGTAGCAACTCGTTCGAGAGTTTGGATATTTTTAAGAGTTTCATTTAGACCGAAACATGCTAGGATTGTTTCCAAATGAATCGCTATAATCCCGGTATGAATTTATGACCGGTACCGATTTCGTAGCTCATAGATGCTTTAGATCGCTATTTAGAGAAGTTTTGCTGGCCGTAAGTCGTTTGAGAGGTTGGATCATTTTAAAAAGTTTTGTTTCGACCAAATACATGCTAGGATAGTTACCAAATGAATCGCAATAATCCCAGTTTAAATTTTTGACCGTACGGTTTTCGAACCTCTCCGATGCTTTAAATCTCTATTCAGAGTAGCTTTGTTGGCGGCAAGTCGTTTGAGAGGTTTGATCATTTTAATGAGTTTTGCTTCAACCAAATACTTGCTATGATAGTTACCAAATGAATCGCAATACTCCCAGCTTGAGCTTTTGACCGATATGGGTTTCGTACCTCTCTGATACTTTAAATCTTCATTCCGAGAAGCTTTGCCAGCGGCATGTCGTTTGAGAGGTCGGTACATTTTGAAGAGTTTCGTTTTGCCCAAATACATGCTTGGATAGTTACCAAATGATTCGCAATACTAACGGTATAAACTTTTGATCAGTGTGGATTTCGTACCTCTCCGATGCCTTAAATTGCTATTCAGAGAAACTTGGCTACCGTCAAGTCGGTTGAGTGTTTGGATCATTTTTAAGAGATTCGTTTCGACCAAATATTCAAGGATTGTTTCCATATGAATCGCAATACTCCCAGTTTGAATTTTAGAACTGAATGGATTTTGTGTCACTCCGTTGCTTAAGATCGTAATTCGAAGATCTTCGCTACCAGCAACTCAGTTGAGAGGATCGATCGCTTTTATGAGTTTTTTTCATGCTTGAAAACATGCTAGGAATGCTCCTAAATAAATTGATATACTCCCAGTTTGAATTTTTGACCAGTACAGATTTTGTACCTTCCCGATGCTTTAGATCGCAATTCGGAGAAGCTTCGCTATCAGCAACTCGTTTGTGAGTTTGGATATTTTTTAAGAGTTTCGTTTTGATCGAAAACATACTAGGATTGTTACCAAATGAATCGCAATAATCCCGGCTTGAATTTATGACGGGTACCGATTTCGTAGCTCACAAATGTTTTAGATCGCTATTCAGAGAAGCTTTGCTGGCGGCAAGTCGTTTGAGAGGTTGGATCATTTAAAAGAATTTTATTTCGACCAAATACATGTAGGATATTACCAAATGAATTATATTACTCCCGTTTGAAATTTTTGCCGGTACGGGTTTCGTACCTCTCCGATGCTTTAAATCGTTATTCTGAGAAGCTTGGCCACCAGAAAGTTGTTACAGTGTTTGGATTATTTTTAAGAGTTTTGTTTTGACAAAATATTCTAGGATTGTTCCCAAATGAATCGCAATATTCTCAGTTTGAATTTTAGAACAAACGGATTTTGTACCTCTTCTAGGCTTTAGATAGTAATTCAGAGAAGTTTGGTTACCGACAACTCATTTGAGAGGATCGATCACTTTTATGAGTTTTTTCATGCCTGGAAAATGAGGAATGCTCCTAAATGAATCGATAAACTTCCAATTTGAATTTTTGACTGATACGGATTTCGTACCTTCCCGATGCTTTAGATCGTAATTCGGAGAAGCTTCGCTACCAGCAACTCGTTTGAGAGTTTGGATATTTTTTAAGTGTTTCGTTTAGATCAAAAACATGCTAGGACGTTACCAAATGAATCGCTATAATCTAGGTTGGAATTAATGACCGGGTACCGATTTCGTTCCTCAAAGATTACTTAGATTGCAATTCAGAGAAGCTTTGCTGACGGAAAGTCATTGAAAGGTTGGATCATTTAAAAGTATTTCGTTTTAACCAAATACATGCCTGGATAGTTACCAAATGAATAGCAATACTCCCGGTTTGAACTTTTGACCGGTACAGAATTCGAACTTCCCGATGCTTTAAATCGTTATTCAGAGATGCATTGCTACGCATGACGTTTGACAGGTCGGATCGCTTTAATGAGTTTTGTTTCGACCAAATACCTGCTAGGATAGTTGCCAAATGAATCGCAATACTCCCGTTTTGAATTTTAGAGCCATACGGATTTGGAACCTCTCCGATGCTTTAGATCGCAATTCTGAGAAGCTTGGCCACCGGCAAGTCGTTAGAGAGGTTGGATAATATTTAGAGTTTTTCTTTGACTGATATGCTAGGATTGTTACCAAATGAATCGCAATATTTTTGGCTTGAATTTGTGACCAGTACGGATTTTGTACCCTCTACGATGCTTTAGATCACTATTCAGAGAAGCTTGGCTACCGACAAGTAGTTCTATAGATTGGATCATTTTTAAGAGTTTCAATTCCACAAAATCCATGCTAGGATATTTACCAAATGAATTGCTATACTTCCGGTTTGAGTTTTATAACATAATTGATTTTGTACTTCTCCGGTGCTTTAGATATTAATTCAGAGAAGCTTGGCTACCGGCAACTCATTAGAGAGGTTCGATCTCTTTTATGAGTTTTGTCATGCCTGACAAAATGCTAGGAATGCTCCTAAATAATCGATATACTCCCGGTTTAATTTTTGATCGGTACGGATTTCGTACCTTCCCGATGCTTTATATTGCAATTCGAAGAAGCTTCGTTACCAGCAACTCATTTGAGAGTTTGGATATTTTTAGAGTTTCATTTAGACCGAAAACAGGCTAGGATTGTTACCAATGAATTGCTATAATCCCGGTTTGAATTATGAATGGTACCAATTTTGTACCTCACAAATGCTTTAGATCGCAACTCAGGAAGCTTTGCTGGCGGCAAGTTGTTTGAGAGGTTGGATCATTTTAAAGAGGTTCGTTTCTACCAAATACATTCTAAGATAGTTACCAAATGAATCATAGTACTCCCGGTTTGAACTTCTGACCGGTACAAATTTTGAACCTCTCTGATGCTTTAGATCGCTATTTTGAGAAACTTAGCTACTGGCTAGTCGTTGGATAGGTTATTTCATTTTTAAGAGTTTCGTTTTGACAAAATCCATGCTTGGATAGTTACCTTATGAATCTCAATACTCGAGGTTTGAATTTTTGACCGGTACGGATTTCGTACCTCTCTAAAGGTTTAGATTACAATTCTGAGAAGCTTGGCTGCCGGCAACACGTTTATGAGATTGGATCAATTTTAAGTGTTTTGAATTGCCCGAAAACATGCTAGGATTGTTCCCAAATGAATCGCAATAGTCCTGGTTTCAATTTTAGAACGGAACAGATTTTGCTCCACCCCGGTGCTTTAGATAGTAATTCGAAGAAGCTTGGCCAGCGGCAGCTCATTTGACAGGATCGATCGCTTATGAGTTTTTCACGCCTTCCAACATGCTAGGAATGCTCCTAAATGAATCGATATACTCCCAGCTTGAATTTTTGACTGGTACGGATTTCGTACCTTCATGATGTTTTAGATCGCAATTCGGAGAAGCTTCGCTATCAGCAACTCGTTTGAGAGTTTGTATTTTTTAAGGGTTTCGTTTAGACCGGAAACATGCTAGGATTGTTTTCAAATGAATCGCTATAATCCGGGTTGAATTTATGACCGATACCGATTTCGTACCTCACAGTTGCTTTAGATCAATATTCAGAGATGCATTCCTACCGGCATGTCGTTTGACAGGTTGGATCATTTTAATGAGTTTCCTTTCGACCAAAACTTGCTAGGATAGTTTCCAAATGAATCGCAATACACCCGGTTTGAATTTTGAGTGGTACAGATTTTGTACCTCTCCGATGCTTTAGATCGCAATTCTGAGAAGATTGGCTACCGGCATGTCGCTAGAGATGTTCGATTTTAATTAAGAGTTTTGCTTTGGCTAACAATATGCTAGAATTGTTTCCAATGAATCGCATATTTACGGCTTAAATTTTGACTGGTACGGATTTTGTACCTCTCCGACGCTTTAGATCGCTATTCAGAGAAGCTTGGCTACCAGCAAGTAGTTCGATTGGTTGGATCATTTTTAAGAGTTTCGTTTCGAACAAATCCATGCTAGGATATTTACCAAATGAATTGCAATACTCCCGGTTTGATTTTTTGACCGATACGGATTTCGTACCTCTTCGATGCTTTAGATGCTATTTAGAGAAGCTATGCTACCGCAAGTAGTTTAAGAGTTTAGATCATTTTTGGAGGTTCACATCGACCAATACATGCTCGATAGTTACCAATGAGACGTAATACTCCCGGCTAAAAATTTTGACCGGTACGGATTTGTACTTCTCCGATGCTTTAGATCGTAATTCGGCGAAGCTTTGCTACCGGCAGCACTTTGAGAGATTGAATCATTTTAAAGAGTTTTGTATCACCCGACAACATGCTAGGATGTTCCCAAATGAATCCAATACTCCCTTTAGGTTTTAGAACTAATTTATTTTGTACCTCTCTGGTGCTATAGATAATAATTCAGAGAAGCTTAGCTGCCGGCAACTCATTTGAGAGGTTTGATCGCTTTTAAAAGTTTAGTCATGCCTAACAACATGCTTGGAATGCTCCTAAATGAATCGATATACTCCCGTTTGAATTTTTGACTGGTACGGATTCGTACATTCCCGATGCTTTATCGAAATTCGGAGAAGCTTCGCTCCCAGCAACTCGTTTGAGAGTTTGGATATTTTTTTAAGAGTTTTGTTTAAACCGAAAAATTGCTGGATTATTACCTAATGAATCGCTATAATCCCGGCTAGAATTTATGACCGTACCGATTTCGTACCTCTCAATGCTTTAGATTGCTATTCAGATAAGCTTTTCAGGCTGTAGTTCGTTAGAGGTTGGATCATTTTAAAATGTTTCGTTTCGACCAAATACATGCTAAAATAGTTACCAAATTAATTGCAATACTCCCGGTATGAACTTCTGACCGGTAGGATTTTGTACCTCTTCGATGCATTAGATCTCTATTCTGTGAAGCTCGGCAACCTGCAAGTCATTCGATTGGTTGGATCATTTTTAAAAGATTTGTTTCGACAAAATCCATGCTTGGATAGTTACCAAATAAATCACAATATTCCAGGTTTAAATTTTTGACCGGTACGATTTTGTACCTCACCGATGCTTATATTACATTTCTGAGATGCTTGGGTACCGACAAGTCGTTTGAAGGTTGGATCATTTAAAGAGTTGAACTTTGACCAAATATATGCTCGGATAGTTACCAAATGAATCGCAATACTCCCGGTTTGAATTATTGATCGGTACAGAATTTGTACCTCTACGATGATTTAGATCGCAATTCGGTGAAGCTTTGCTGCCGGCAACGCATTTGAGAGATTTTATATAATTAGAGTTTTGTATTGCCGACAACATTATAGGATTGTTCCCAATGAATCGCAATGCCCCCGGCTTAAATTTAAAAACAAAGCAGAATTTGTACCTCTCAGGTGCTTTAGATAGTGATTCGAAGAAGCTTGGCTAGTGGCAAGTCGTTAGGGAGGTTGAATCATATTTAAGAGTTTCACTTTGATTGGCAATATGCTAGGATTGTTACCAATTGAATCACAATACTCCCTAGAATTTTGTCCGTACGAATTTTGTACTTCTCTGATGTTTTATATCGCAATTCTAAGAAGCCTGGCTACGGCAAGTCGCTAAAGAAGTTGGATCATATTAAAGTTTCGCTTTGACTGACAATGCAAGGATTGCTACCAAAGAATCGCAATACTCCGGCTTAAATTTTTGACCGTACGGATTTTGTTCCTCTCCGATGTTTAGATTACAATTCTGAGAATCTTGGCTACCGACAAGTCCTTTGAGCGGTTGGATTGTTTTAGGAGATTCACTTCGACCAAATACATGCTCGGATAGTATTCAAAGTAATTAGAATACTCCCGTTTGAATTTTTGACCGGTACGGATTTCGTACCTCTCTGATGCTTTAGAGTCGCAATTCGGTGAAGCTTTAATACCGACAACGCGTTTGAGAAATTGGATTATTTTCAAGTATTTTGTATCGCCCGACAACATGCAAAGATTGTTCCCAAATGAATCCTAATACACCCGTTTGAGTTATAGAACAAATGGATTTGTACCTCTCCGGTGCTTTAAATAGTAATTCGGAGAAGCTTGGCTACCGGCACTCATTTGAGAGGTTCGATCGCTTATATGATTTTTTCATGCCTGACATCATGCTAGGAATTCCCCTAAATGAATCGATATACTCCCAGTTTGAATTTTGACAAGTACGGATTTCGTACCTTCCCGATGCGTTCGATAGTAATTCCGAGAAGACTCGCTATCAGCAACTCGCTTGAGTTTTAGATATTTATAAGGGTTTCGTTAGACCGAAAACATGCTAGGATGTTTTCAAATGAATCGCTATAATCCTGATTTGAATTTATGACCGGTACCGATTTCGTACCTCACAGATGCTTTAGATCGCTATTCATAGAAGCTTACATGACGGCATTTCGTTTGAGAGGCTGAATCATTTTAAAAGTTTCATTTTGCCAAATACATGCTAGGATAGTTACCAAATGAATCGCAATACTCCCGGTCTGAACTTTTGACTGGTACGGATTTCGTACATCTCCGATGCTTTAAATCGCTATTCAGAGAAGCTTGGCAACCTTCAAGTCCTTTGGGAGTTTGGATCGTTTTAAAAAGTTTCGTTTCGACCAATATTCTAAGATTGTTCCCAAATGAATCGCAATACACCCGCTTTGAATTTTAGAACTGAACAGATTTTGTACCTCTCCGGTGGTTTAGATAGCAATTCGGAGAAGCTTGGCTACCGGAACTCATTGAGTGGTTCGATCGCTTTTATGATTTTTGTCATTCCAGACGACATGCTAGAAATGCTCCTAATGAATCGATATACTCCCGGTTTGAATTTTCACCAATACGGATTCGTACCTTCCCGATGCTTTAAATCGTAACTCGGAGAAGTTTCACTATCAGCAACTCGCTTTAGAGTTTGGGTATTTTTTAAGAGTTGTGTTAGACCGAAAACATGCTAGGATTTTTACCAAATCCATCGCTATAATCCTAGTTTGAATTTATGACGGGGTACCGATTTCGTTCCTCAAAATTTTTAGATCTATTCAAGAAAGCTTTGCTTGCTGGCGGCAAGTCTTTGAGAGGTTGATCATTCTAAAGAGTTTCGTTTTGTCCAAATACATGTTAGGATAGCTACTAAATGAATCGCAATCCTCCCGGTTTCAACTTTTGACCGTACGAATTTCGAACCTCTCGGATGCTTTAAATCGCTATTCAGAGAATCTTTGCTACCGGCAGTTGTTTGACAGGTTGGATCATTTTAAGAGTTTCGTTTTGACCAAATAGTTCTTAGATTGTTAAAATATGAATCGAAATACTCCTG
>JACGCM010002699.1:0-43256 GCA_014058105.1 Kingdonia uniflora | reverse complement strand
ATACTCCCGTTTTGAAGTTGCAGCCAATATCAATTTTGCACCTCTATGATGATTTAGATTGTAATTCCGAGAATCTGTGTTACCGGCAACTCGTTTGAGCAGTTAGATCGTTCTTAAGAGTTCATATTTTTGAGAGACAAAAGACTTGCATTGTTGCCAAATGTTTCGCAATACTCCCAGTTTGAAGGTTTGACTGGTTCGGATTTCGTACATCTCTAATGGTTTAGATATCAATTCCAGGAACCTATGCTACCGGTAACCCGTTGGAGTGGATGGATCATTCTCAAAAGTGCCTATTGGACTGACAAAAGGCTTGCATAGTTGCCAAATGATTTGCAATTCTCCCGGATTGATGTTCTGTCGAATACGGATTTCGGACCTCTACGATGGTTTTGACCACAATTCTGAGAGGCTATGCAACTGGCAACTCGTTTGAGAGGTTGGATCGGACTTAAGAGTTTCTTTTCGAGAGATAAAGGGCTAGAATAATTACCAAAGGTATCCCAATACTCCCAGTTTGAAGTTTCAACCATTATGGATTTTGCACCTCTCTGATGTTTTAGATTGTAATTCCGGGAAGCTATGCTACCATCAACTTGTTTGAGTAGTTGGATTGTTATTAAGAGTGCATATTTAACTTATAAAAGACATTGCTACCAAATTACTCGTAATACTCCCTGTTTGAAGTTTTGACCGTTATGGATTTCGTACCACTCTGATGGTTTTAATTGTAATTTCGAGAATCAGTGCTACCGGCAACTTGTTTGAACAGTTGGATAGTTCTTAAGAGTTCATATTTAACAGACAAAAGACTTGCATTGCTGCGAAATGACTCGCAATACTCCAAGTCTGAAGGTTTGACTGATTCGAATATCGTACATCTCTAATGGTTTAGATATCAATTCCAGGAACCTATGCTACCGGTAACCCGTTGGAGTGGATGGATCATTCTCAAAAGTGCCTATTGGACTGACAAAAGGCTTGCATAGTTGCCAAATGATTTGCAATTCTCCCGGATTGATGTTCTGAGGAATGCGGATTTCGTACCTCTACGATGGTTTTGACCACAATTCTGGGAAGTTATGCAACTGGCAAATCGTTTGAGAGGTTGGATCGCTCATAAGAGATCTTTTCGACAGATAATGGGCTAGCATAATTTCAAAAGGTATCCCAATACTCCCGGTTTGAAGTTTCCGCCAATATTGATTTTGCACCTCACTGATGATTTAGATTGTAATTCCGAGAATCTGTGTTACCGGCAACTCGTTTGAGCAGTTGGATCGCTCTTAAGAGTTAATATATTTGACAGACAAAAGACTTGCATTGTTGCCAAATGTCTCGCAATACTCCCAGTTTGAAGATTTGACTGATTCGGATTTCGTACCTCTCTGATGGTTTAAATATCAATTCAAGGAAGCTATGCTACCGGCAACCCGTTGGAGTGGATGGATCATTCCCAAAAGTGCCTATTTGACTGACAATAGGCTAGCATAGTTGCCAAATGACTCGCAATTCTCCCGGATTGATGTTTTGACGAATACGGATTTCGTACCTCTACGATGGTTTTGACCCGAATTCTGAGAGGCTATGCAATTGGCAACATTTTTGAGAGGTTGGATCGGTCTTAAGAGTTTCTTTTCGACAGATTAAGGGCTAGAATAATTACCAAAGGTATCCCAATACTCCCAGTTTGATGTTTCAGCCATTATGGATTTGGCATCTCTCTGATGATTTAGATTGTAATTCCGGGAAGCGATGCTACCATCAACTCGTTTGAGTAGTTGGATTGTTATTAAGAGTGCATATTTGACTTATAAAAGACATTGCTACAAAATTACTCGCAATACTCCCTGTTTGAAGTTTTGACCGTTATGGATTTCGTACCACTCTGATGGTTTAAATTGTAATTAGGAGAATCAGTGCTACCGGCAACTTGTATGGGCAGTTGGATATTTCTTAAGAGTTCATATTTGACAGACAAAAGACTTTGCTACCGGAAACCCGTTGGAGTGGATGGATCATTCTCAAAAGTGCCTATTGGACTGACAAAATGCTAGCATAGTTTCCAAATGATTTGCAATTCTCCCGGACTGATGTTCTGACGAATACGGATTTCGCACCTCTACGATGGTTTGAACCACAATTCTGGGAAGCTATGTAACTGGCAACACGTTTGAGAGGTCGGATCGCTCTTAAGAGTTTCTTTTCGACAGATAATGGGCTAGCATAATTACAAAACGTATCCCAATACTCCCGGCTTGAAGTTTCAGCCAATAACGATTTTGCACCTCTCTGATGATTTAGATTGAAATTCCGAGAATCTGTGTTACCGGCAACTCGTTTGAGCAGTTGGATCGTTCTTATGAGTTCATATTTTTAGCAGACAAAAGACTTACATTGTTGCCAAATGTCTCGCTATACTCCCAGTTTGAAGGTTTGACTGATTCAGGTTTCGTACCTCACTGATGGTTTAGATATCAATTCCAGGAAGCTATGCCACCGGCAACCCGTTGGAGTGGATGGATCATTCTCAAAAGTGCCTATTTGACTGACAGTAGGCTAGCATAGTTTCCAAATGACTCGCAATTCTCCCGGATTGATGTTTTGTCGAATACGGATTTCGTACCTCTACGATGGTTTTGACCCCAATTCTGAGAGGCTATGCAACTGGCAACTCGTTTGAGAGGTTGGATCGGTCTTAAGAGTTTTTTTTCGACAGATAAAGGGCTAGAATAATTACCAAAGGTATCCCAATACTCCCAGTTTGAAGTTTCAACCATTATGGATTTTGCACCTCTCTGATGATTTAGATTGTAATTCCGGGAAGCTATGCTACCATCAACTCGTTTGAGTAGTTGGATTGTTATTAAGAGTGCATATTTGACTTATAACAGAAATTGCTACCAAATTATTCGCAATACTCCCTGTTTGAAGTTTTTACCGTCATGGATTTCGTACCACTCAGATGGTTTTAATTGTAATTCCGAGAATCAGTGCTACCGGTAACTTGTTTGAGCAGTTGGATAGTTCTTAAGAGTTTATATTTGACAGACAAAAGACTTGCATTGTTGCCAAATGTCTGGCAATATTCCCAGTTTGAAGGTTTGAATGATTCGGATTTCGTAAATCTCTAATGGTTTAGATATCAATTCCAGGAAGCTATGCTACCAGTAACCCGTTGGAGTGGATGGATCATTCTCAAAAGTGCCTATAGGACTGACAAAAGGCTAGCATAGTTTCCAAATGATTTGCAATTCTCCCGGATTGATGTTCTGACGAATACGGATTTCGTACCTCTACGATGGTTTTGACCACATTTCTGGGAAGTTATGCAACTTGCAACTCGTTGGAGAGGTTGGATCACTCTTATGAGTTTCTTTACGACAGATAATGGGCTAACATAATTACAAAAGGTATCCCAATACTCCCGGTTTGAAGTTTCAGCCAATATCAATTTTGCACCTCTCTGATGATTTAGATTGAAATTCCGAGAATCTGTGTTACCGACAACTCGTTTGAGCAGTTAGATCGTTCTTAAGAGTTCATCTTATTGACAGACAAAAGACTTGCATTGTTGCCAAATGTCTCGCATTACTCCCAGTATGAAGGTTTGACTTATTCGGATTTCGTACCTCTCTGATGGCTTAGATATCAATTACATGAAACTATGCTACCGGCAACCCGTTGGAGTGGATGGATTATTCTCAAAAGTTAAAATTTGACTGACAATAGGCTAGCATAGTTGCCAAATAACTCGCAATTCTCCAGGATTGATGTTTTGACGAATACGGATTTCGTAGATCTTTAATGGTTTAGATATCTATTCCTGGAAGCTATGCTACCGGTAACCCGTTGGAGTGGATGGATCATTATCAAAAGTGCCAATTGGACAGAGAAAAGGCTAGCAATGTTGCCAAATGATTTGCAATTCTCTCAGATTGATGTTCTGACGAATACGGATTTCGTACCTCAAAGATGGTTTTGACCACAATTCTGGGAATTTATGCAACCGGCAACTCGTTTGAGAGGTTGGATCGCTCTTAAGAGTTTCTTTTTGACAGATAATGGGCAAGCATAATTACAAAAGGTATTCCAATACTCCCGGTTTGAAGTTTCAACCAATATCGATTTTGTACCTCTCTGATGATTTAGATTGTAATTCCGGGAATCTGTGTTACCGGCAACTCGTTTGAGCAGTTGGATCGTTCTTAAGAGTTCTTATTTTTGACAGACAAAAGACTTGCATTGTTGCCAAATGTCTCGCAATACTCCCAGTTTGAATGTTTGACTGATTCAGATTTTGTATCTCTCTGATTGTTTAGATATCAATTCCAGGAAGCTATGCTACCGGCAACCCGTTGGAGTGGATGGATCATTCTCAAATGTGCCTATTTGACTGGCAATAGGCTAGCATAGTTGACAAATGACTCGCAATTCTCCCGGAATGATGTTTTGTCAAATACGGATTTCGTACCTCTTCGATGGTTTTGACCCCAATTCTGAGAGGCTATGCAACTGGCAACTCGTTTGAGAGGTTAGATCGGTCTTAAGTGTTTCTTTTCGACAGATAAAGGACAAGAATAATTACCAAAGGTATCCCAATACTCCCAGTTTGAAGTTTCAACCATTATGGATTTTGCACCTCTCCGATAATTTAGATTGTAATTCCGGGAAGCGATGCTACCATCAACTCGTTTGAGTAGATGGATTGTTATTAAGAGTGCATATTTGACTTATAAAAGACATTGCTACAAAATTACTCGCAATACTCCCTGTTGGTAGTTTTGACCGTTATGGATTTCGTACAACTCTGATGGTTTAAATTGTAATTCCGAGAATCAGTGCTACCGGCAACTTGTTTGAGCAGTTGGATAGTTCATAATAGTTCATATTTGAGAGACAAATGACTTGCATTGTTGCCAAATGTCTCGCAATACTCCCAGTTTTAAGGTGTGACTGATTCGGATTTCGTACATCTCTAATGGTTTAGATATCAATTCAGGGAACCTATGCTACCGGTAACCCGTTGGAGTGGATGGATCACTCTCAAAAGTGCCTATTGGACTGACAAACGGCTAGCATAGTTTCCAAATGATTTGTAATTCTCCCGTATTGATGTTCTGACGAATACGGATTTCGTACCT
Organism: Kingdonia uniflora; assembly: GCA_014058105.1. Classification (NCBI taxonomy): domain Eukaryota; kingdom Viridiplantae; phylum Streptophyta; class Magnoliopsida; order Ranunculales; family Circaeasteraceae; genus Kingdonia; species Kingdonia uniflora. The sequence continues at coordinate 38,112 of JACGCM010002699.1, read as the reverse complement.
CTACGATGGTTTTGACCCCAATTCTGGGAAGTTATGCAACTGGCAACTCGTTTGAGAGGTTGGAAGCCTCATAAGAGTTTCTTTTCGACAGATAATGGGCTAGCATAATTTCAAAAGGTATCCCAATACTCCCGGTTTGAAGTTTCAGCCAATATCGATTTTACACCTCTCTTATGATTTAGATTGTAATTCTGAGAATCTGTATTACCTGCAACTCGTTTGAGCAGTTGGATCGTTCTTAAGAGTTCATATTTTTGACAGACAAAAGACTTGCGTTGTTGCCAAATGTCTCGCAATACTCCCAGTTTGAAGGTTTGACTGATTCGGATTTCGTACCTCTCTGATGGTTTAGATATAAATTCCAGGAAGCTATGCTACCGGCAACCCGTTGGAGTGGATGGATCATTCTCCAAAGGGACTATTTGACTGACAATAGGCTTGCATAGTTGCCAAATGACTCGCAATTCTCCCGGATTGATGTTTTGACGAATACGGATTTCGTAACTCTTCGATGGTTTTGACCCCAATTCTGAGAGGCTATGCAACTGGCAACTCGTTTGAGAGGTTGGAGCGCTCTTAAGAATTTCTTTTCGACAGATTTAGGGCTAGAATAATTACCAAAGGTATCCCAATTCTCCCAGTTTGAAGTATCAACAATTATGGATTTTGCACGTCTCTGATGATTTAGATTGTAATTCCGGGAAGCTATGTTTCCATCAACTCGTTTGAGTAGTTGGATTGTTATTAAGAGTGCATATTTGACTTATAAAAGGCATTGCTACAAAATGACTCGCAATACTCCTTGTTTGAAGTTTTGACCGTTATGGATTTCGAACCACTTTGATGGTTTAAATTGTAATTCCGAGAATCAGTGTTACCGGCAGCTTGTTTGTGCAGTTGGATAGTTCTTAAGAGTTCATATTTGACAGACAAAAGACTTACATTGTTGCCAAATGTCTCGCAATACTCCCAATTTGAAGGTTTGACTGATTCGGATTTCGTACATCTCTAATGGTTTAGATATCATTTCCAGGAACCTATGCTACCGGAAACCCATTGGAGTGGATGGATCATTCTCAAAAGTGCCTATTGGACTGACAAAATGCTAGCATAGTTGCCAAATGATTTGCGATTTTCCGGATTGATGTTCTGACGAATACGGATTTCGGACCTCTACGATGGTTTTGACCACAATTCTGGGAAGTTATGCAACAGGCAACTCGTTTAAGAGGTTGGATCGCTCTTAAGAGTTTCTTTTCGACAGATAATGGGCTAGCATAATTACAAAAGGTATCCCAATACTCCCGGTTTGAAGTTACAGCCAATATCGATTTTGCACCTCTCTGATGATTTAGATTGTAATTCCGAGAATCTGTGTTACCGGCAACTCGTTTGACCAGCTGGATCGTTCTTAAGAGTTCATATTTTTGACAGACAAAAGACTTGCATTGTTGCCAAATGTCTCTCAATACTCCCAGTTTGAAGGTTTGACTGATTCGGATTTCGTACATCTCTGATGGTTTAGATATCAATTCCAGGAAGCTATGCTACCGGCATCCCGTTGGAGTGGATGGATCATTCACAAAAGTGCCCATTTGACTGACTATTGGCTAGCATAGTTGCCAAATGATTTGCAATTCTCCCGGATTGGTGTTCTGACGAATACGGATTTCGTACCTCTTCGATGGTTTTGACCACAATTCTGGGAAGTTATGCAACTGGCAACTCGTTTGAGAGGCTGGATGGCTCTTAAGAGTTTCTTTTCAGACGATAATGGGCTAGCATAATTTCAAAAGTTATCCCAATACTCCCGGTTTGAAGTTTCAGCCAATATCAATTTTGCACCTCTCTGATGATTAAGATTGTAATTCCGAGAATCTGTGTTACGGCAACTCGTTTGAGCAGTTGGATCATTCTTAAGAGTTCATATTTTTGACAGACAAAAGACTTGCATTGTTGCCAAATGTCTCGCAATACTCTCATGTTGAAGATTTGACTGATTCGGATTTCGTACCTCTCTGATGTTTAGATATCAATTCCAGGAAGCTATGCTACTGGCAACCCGTTGGAGTGGATGGATCATTCTCAAAAGTGCCTATTTGACTGATAATAGGCTAGCATAGTTGCCAAATGACTCGCAATTCCCCCGGATTGATGTTTTGACGAATACGGATTTCGTACCTCTACGATGGTTTTGACCCCAATTCTGAGAGGCAATGCAACTGGCAACTCGCTTGAGAGGTTGGATCGGTCATAAGAGTTTCTTTTCGACAGATAAAGGGCTAGAATAATTACCAAAGGTAACCCAATACTCCCAGTTTTAAGTTTCAACCATTATGGATTCTGCACCTCTCTAATGATTTAGATTGTAATTCCGGGAAGCTATGCTACCATCAACTCGTTTGAGTAGTTGGATTGTTATTAGGAGTGCATATTTGACTTATAAAAGACTTTGCTACCAAATGACTCGCAATACTCCCTGTTTGAAGTTTTGACCGTTATGGATTTCGTACCACCCTGATTGTTTAAATTATAATTCCGAGAATCTGTGCTACCGGCAACTCGTTTAGGTAGTTGGAAAGTTCTTAAGAGTTCATATTTGACAAACAAAGGACTTGCATTGTTGCCAAATTTCTCGCAATACACCCAGTTTGAAGGTTTGACTGATTTGGATTTCGTACATTTCTAATGGTTTAGATATCAATTCCAGGAAGCTATGCTACCGGTAAACCGGTTGGAGTGGATGGATCATTCTCAAAAGTGCCTATTGGACTGACAAAAGGCTAGCATAGTTGCCAAATGATTTGCAATTCTCCCGGATTGATGTTCTGACGAATACGGATTTCGTACCTCTACGATGGTTTTGACCACAATTCTGGGAAGTTAGTCAACTGGCAACTCGTTTGAGAGGTTGGATCGCTCTTATGAGTTTCTTTTCGACAGATAATGGGCTTGCATAATTACAAAAGGTGTCCCAATACTCCCGGTTTGAAGTTTCTGCCAATATCGATTTTGCACCTCTCTGATGATTTAGATTGCAAATCCGGGAATCTAGTTATCGGCAACTCGTTTGAGCAGTTGGAACGTTCTGAAGAGTTCATATTTTTGACAGGCAAAAGACTTGCATTGTTGCCAAATGTCTCGCAATACTCCCAGTTTGAATGTTTGACTGATTCAGATTTTGTATCTCTCTGATTGTTTAGATATCAATTCCAGGAAGCTATGCTACCGGCAACCCGTTGGAGTGGATGGATCATTCTCAAATGTGCCTATTTGACTGGCAATAGGCTAGCATAGTTGACAAATGACTCGCAATTCTCCCGGATTGATGTTTTGACGAATACGGATTTCGTACCTCTACGATGGTTTTGACCCCAATTCTGAGAGGCTATGCAATTGGCAACTCGTTTAATAGGTTGGATCGGTCTTAAGAGTTTCTTTTCGACAGATAAAGGGGTAGAATAATTACCTAAGGTATCCCAATTCTCCCAGTTGGAAGTTTCAACCATTTTGGATTTTGCACCTCTATTATGATTTAGATTGTAATTCCGGGAAGCTATGCTACCATCAACTCGTTTGAGTAGTTGGATTCTTATTAAAAGTGCATATTAAACTTATAAAAGACATTGCTACCAAATGACTCGCAATACTCCCTATATGAAATTTTGACCGTTATGGATTTCGTACCACTCTGATGGTTTAAATTGTAATTCCGAGAATCTGTGCTACCGGCAACTTGTTTGAGCAGTTGGATAGTTCTTAAGAGTTCAAATTTGACAGACAAAAGACTTGCATTGTTGCAAAATGTCTCGCAATACTCCCAGTTTGAAGGTTTGACTGATTCGGATTTCGTACATCTCTAATGGTTTAGATATCAATTCCAGGAAGCTATGCTACCGGAAACCCGTTGGAGTGGATGGATCATTCTCAAAAGTTCCTTTTGGACTGACAGAAGGCTAGCATAGTTGCCAAATGATTCGCAATTCTCCCGGATTGATGTTTTGACGAATACGGATTTTGTACCTCTACGATGGTTTTGACCACAATTCTGGGAAGTTATGCAACTGGCAACTCGTTTGAGAGGTTGTATCGTTCTTCAGAGTTTCCATTCGTCAGGTAATGGGCTAGCATAATTACCAGAGGTATCCCAATACTCCCGGTTTGAAGTTTCAGCCAAAATCGATTTTGCACCTCTCTGATGATTTAGATTGTAATTCCGGGAATCTGGATTTCCGGCAACTTATTTTAGCAGTTGGATCGTTCTTAAGAGTTCATATTTTAGATAAACAAAAGACTTGCATTGTTGCCAAATGTCTCGCAATACTCCCAGTTTGAAGGTTTGACTGATTTTCATTTCTTACATTTCTAATGGTTTAGATATCAATTCTAGGAAGCTATGCTACCGGTAACCCGTTGGAGTGGATGGATCATTCACAAAAGTGCCTATTGGACTGACAAAAGGCTAGCATAGTTGCCAAATGATTTGCAATTCTCTCGGATTGATGTTCTGATGAATACAGATTTCGTACCTCTACGATGGGTATGACCACAATTCTGGGAAGGTATGCAACTGGCAACTCGTTTGAGAGGTTGGATCGCTCTTAAGAGTTTCCTTTCGACAGATAATGGGCTAGCATAATTACAAACGGTATCCCAATACTCCATGTATGAAGTTTCAGCCAATATCGATTTGGCACCTCTCTGCTGATTTAGATTGTAATTCCGAGAATCTGTGTTACCGGCAAATCGTTTGAGCAGAGGGATCGTTCTTAAGAGTTCATTTTTTTACAGACAAAAGACTTGCATTGTTGCCAAATATCTCGCAATACTCCCAGTTTGAAGGTTTGACTGATTCTGATTTCGTACCTCTCTGATGGTTTAGATATAAATTCCAGGAAGCTATGCTGCCGGCAACCCGTTGGAGTGGTTGGTTCATTCTCGAAAGTGCCTATTTGACTGACAATAGGCTAGCATAGTTGCAAAATGACTCGCAATTTTATCGGATTGATGTTTTGACGAATACGGAATTCGTACCTCTACGATGATTTTGACCCCAATTCTGAGAGGCTATGCAACTGGCAACTCGTTTGAGAGGTTGGATAGGTCTTAAGAGTTTCTTCTCGACAGATAAAGGGCTAGAATAATTACCAAAAGTTTCCCAATACTCCAAGTTTGAAGTTACAACCATTATGGATTTTGCACCTCTCTGATGATTTAGATTGAAATTCCGGGAAGCTTTGCTACCATCAACTCGTTTGAGTAGTTGGATTGTTATTAAGAGTGCATATTTGACTTATAAAAGACATTGCTACCAAATGACACGCAATACTCCCTGTTTGAAGTTTGGACCGTTATGGATTTCGTACCACTCTGATGGTTTAAATTGTAATTCCGAGAATCTGTGCTACCGGCAACTTGTTTAAGCAGCTGGAAAGTTCTTAAGAGTTCATATTTGACAGACAAAAGACTTGCATTGTTGCCAAATGTCTCGCAATACTCCCTGTTTGAAGGTTTGACTAATTTGGATTTCGTACATCTCAAATGGTTTAGATATCAATTCCCGGAAGCTATGCTACCGGTAACCCGTTGGAGTGGATGGATCACTCTCAAAAGTGCCTATTGGGCAAACAAAAGGCTAGCATAGTTGCCAAATGATTTGCAATTCTCCCGGATTGATGTTCTGACGAATACGGATTTAGTACCTCTACGATGGTTTTGACCACAATTCTGGGAAGTTATGCAACTGGCAACTCGTTTGAGAGGTTGTATCGTTCTTCAGAGTTTCCTTTCGACAGGTAATGGGCTAGCATAATTACAAGAGGTATCCCAATACTCCCGGTTTGAAGTTTCAGCCAAAATCGATTTTGCACCTCTCTGATGATTTAGATTGTAATTCCGGGAATCTGGATTTCCGGCAACTCGTTTTAGCAGTTGGATCGTTCTTAAGAGTTCATATTTTAGATAAACAAAAGACTTGCATTGTTGCCAAATGTCTCGCAATACTCCCAGTTTGAAGGTTTGACTGATTTTGATTTCTTACATTTCTAATGGTTTAGATATCAATTCCAGGAAGCTATGCTACCGGTAACCCGTTGGAGTGGATGGATCATTCTCATAAGTGCCTATTGGACTGACAAAAGGCTAGCATAGTTGCCAAATGATTTGCAATTCTCTCGGATTGATGTTCTGATGAATACAGATTTCGTACCTCTACGATGGGTATGACCACAATTCTGGGAAGGTATGCAACTGGCAACTCGTTTGAGAGGTTGGATCGCTCTTAAGAGTTTCCTTTCGTCAGATAATGGGCTAGCATAATTACAAACGGTATCCCAATACTCCATGTATGAAGTTTCAGCCAATATCGATTTGGCACCTCTCTGCTGATTTAGATTGTAATTCCGAGAATCTGTGTTACCGGCAAATCGTTTGAGCAGTGGGATCGTTCTTAAGAGTTCATTTTTTTACAGACAAAAGACTTGCATTGTTGCCAAATATCTCGCAATACTCACAGTTTGAAGGTTTGACTGATTCTGATTTCGTACCTCTCTGTTGGTTTAGATATAAATTCCAGGAAGCTATGCTGCCGGCAACCCGCTGGAGTGGATGGATCATTCTCAAAAGTGCCTATTTGACTGACAATAGGATAGCTTAGATGCCAAATGACTCGCAATTCTCCCGGATTGATGTTTTGACGAATACGGATTTTGTACCTCTACGATGGTTTTGACCCCAATTCTGAGAGGCTATGCAACTGGCAACTCGTTTGAGTGGTTGGATCGGTCTTAAGAGTTTCTTTTCGACCGATATAGGGCTAGAATAATTACCAAAGGTATCCCAATACTCCCAGTTGGAAGCTTCAACCATTATACATTTTGCACCTCTTTGATGATTTAGATTGAAATTCCGGGAAGCTATGCTTCCATCAACTCGTTTGAGAAGTTGGATTGTTATTAAGTGTGAATATTTAACTTATAAAAGACATTGTACCAAATGACTCGCAATACTCCCTGTTTGAAGTTTTGACCGTTATGAATTTCGTACCACTCTGATGGTTTAAATTGTAATTCCGAGAATCTGTGCTACCGGCAACTTGTTTGGGTAGTTGGATAGTTCTTAAGAGTTCAAATTATACAGACAAGAGACTTGCATTGTTGCCAAATGTCACGCAATACTCCCAGTTTGATGGTTTGACTGATTTGGATTTCGTACGTCCCTAATGGTTTAGATATCAATTCAAGGAAGCTATGCTACCGGTAACCCGTTATAGTGGATGGATCATTCTCAAAAGTGCCTATTGGACTGACAAAAGACTAGCATAGTTGCCAAATGATTTGCAATTCTCCCGGATTGATGTTCTGACGAATACGGATTTCGTACCTCTACGATGGTCTTGACCACAATTCTGGGAAGTTAGTCAGCTGGCTACTCGTTTGAGAGGTTGGATCGCTCTTATGAGTTTTTTTTCGACAGATAATGGGCTAGCATAATTACAAAAGGTATCCCAATACTCCCGGTTTGATGTTTCAGCCAATATCGATTTTGCACCTCTCTGATGATTTAGATTGTAATTCCGAGAATCTGGGTTACCGAAAACTCGTTTGAGCAGTTGGATCGCTCTTATGAGTTCATATTTTAGACAGACGAAAGACTTGCATTGTTGCCAAATGTCTCGCAATACTCCCAGTTTTAAGATTTGACTGATTCGGATTTCGTACCTCTCTGATGGTTTAGATATCAATTCTTGGAAGCTATGCTACCGGCAACCCGTTGGAGTGGTTGGGTCATTCGCAAAAGTGCCTATTTGACTGACAATAGGCTAGCATAGTTGCCAAATGATTCGCAATTTTCACGGAATGATGTTTTGACGAATACGGATTTCGTACCTCTACGATGGTTTTGACCCCAATTCTGAGAGGCTATGCAACTGCCAACTCGTTTGAGAGGTTGGATCGGTCTTAAGAGTATCTTTTCGAAAGATAAAGGGCTAGAATAATTACCAAAGGTATCCCAATACTCCGAGTTTGAAGTTTCAACCATTATGGATTTTGCACCTCTCTGATCATTTAGATTGTAATTCCGGGAAGCTATGCTACCATCAACTCGTTTGAGTAGTTGGATTGATATTAAGAGTGCATTGTTGCCAAATGTCTCGCAATACTCCCAGTTTGATGGTTTGATTGATTCGGATTTCGTACATCTCTAATAGTTTAGATATCAATTCCAGGAAGCTATGCTACCGGTAACCCGTTGGAGTGGATGGATCATTCTCAAAAGTGCCTATTGGACTGACAAAAGGCTAGTATAGTTGCCAAATGATTTACAATTCTCCCTGATTGATGTTCAGACGAATACGGATTTCGTACCTCAACGATGGGTTTGACCACAATTCTGGGTAGTTATGCAACTGCAAACTCGTTTGAGAGGTTGGATCGCTCTTAAGAGTTTCTTTACGACTGATAATGGGCTACCATAATTACAAAAGGTATCCCAATACTCCCAATTTGAAGTTTCAGCCATTATCGATTTTCACCTCTTTGATGATTTAGATCGAAATTCCGAGAATCTGTGTAACCGGCAACTCGTTTGAGCAGCTGGATCGTTCTTAAGAGTTCATATTTTTGACAGACAAAAGACTTGCATTGTTGCCAAATGTCTCGCAATACTCCCAATTTGTAGGTTTGACTGATTCGGATTTCGTACCTCTCTGGTGGTTTAGATATCAATTCCAGGAAGCTATGCTACCGGTAACCCGTTGTAGCGGATGGATCATTCCCAAAAGTGCCTATTGGACTGCCAAAATGCTAGCATAGTTGCCAAATGATTTTCAATTCCCCCGGATTGATGTTCTGACGAATACGGATTTCGTACCTCTACGATGGTTTTGACCACAATTCTGGGAAATTATGCAATTGGCAACTTGTTTGTGAGGTTGGTCTCTCTTAAGAGTTTCTTTTCGACAGATAATGGGCTAGCATAATTGCAAACGGTATCCCAATACTCCCGGTTTGAAGTTTCAGCCAATATTGATTTTACACCTCTATGATGATTTAGATTGAAATCCCGAAAATCTGGGTTACCGGCAACTCGTTTGAACAGTTGGATCGTTCATAAGAGTTCATATTTTTGACAGACTAAAGACTTGCATTGTTGCCAAATGTCTCGCAATACTTCCAGTTTGAAGGTCTGACTGATTCGCATTTCGTACCTCTCTGATGGTTTAGATATCAATTCCAGGAAGCTATGCTACCGGCAACCCGTTGGTGTGAATGGATCATTCTTAAAAGTGCCTATTTGACTGACAATAGGCTAGCATAGTTGCCAAATGACTCACAATTCTCCCGGATTGATGTTTTGACGAATACGGATTTCGTACCTCTACGATGGTTTTGACCCCAATTCTGAGAGGCTATGCAACTGGCAACTCGTTTGAGAGGTTGGATCGGTCTTAAGAGTTTCTTTCCGACAGATAAAGGGCAAGGAAAATTACCAAAGGTATCCCAATACTCCCAGTTTGAAGTTTCAACCATTATGGATTTTGCACCTCTGTGATGATTTAGATTGTAATTCCGGGAAGCTATGCTACCATCAACTCGTTTGAGTAGTTGGATTGTTATTAAGGGTGCATATTTGACTTATAAAAGACATTGCTACCAAATGACTCGCAATACTCCCTTTTTGATATTTTGACCGTTATGGATTTCGTAAGACTCTGATGGTTTAAATTGTAATTTCGTGAATCTGTGCTACCTGCAACTTGTTTGAGCAGTTGGGTAGATCTTAAGATTTCATAATTGACTGACAAAAGACTTGCATTGTTGCCAAATGTCTCGCAATACTCCCAGTTTGAAGGTTTGACTGATTCGGATTTCGTACATCTCTAATGGTTTAGATATCAATTCAAGAAAGCTATGCTACCGGTAACCCGTTGGAGATGATGGATCATTCACAAAAGTGCCTATTGGACTGACAAAAGTCAAGCATAGTTGCCAAATGATTTGCAATTCTCCCGGATTGATGTTCTGACGAATACGGATTTCGTACCTCTACGATGGTTTTGACCACAATTCTGGGAAGTTATGCAACTGGCAACTCGTTTGAGAGGTTGGATCGCGCTTAAGAGTTTCTTTACGACAGATTATAGGCTAGCATAATTGCAAAAGGTATCCCAATACTCCCGGTTTGAAGTTTCAGCCAATATCGATTTTGCACCTCCCTGATGATTTAGATTGTAATTCCGAGAATCTGGGTTACCGTCAACTCGTTTGAGCAGTTGGATCGTTCTTAAGAGTTCATATATTTGACAGACAAAAGACTTGCATTGTTGCCAAATGTCTCGCAATACTCCCAGCTTGAAGGTTGGACTGATTCGGATTTCGTACCCTCAGATGGTTTAGATATCAATTCCTGGAAGCTATGCTACCGGCAACCCGCTGGAGTGGATGGATCATTCTCAAATGTGCATATTTGACTGACAATAGGCTAGCATAGTTGCCAAATGACTCGCAATTCTCCCGGTTTTATGTTTTGACGAATGCGGATTTCGTACCTCTACGATGGTTTTGACCCCAATTCTGAGAGGCTATGCAACTGGCAACTCGTTTGAGAGGTTCGATCGGTCTTAAGAATTTCTTTTCGAAAGATAAAGGGCTGGAATAATTACCAAAGGTATCCCAATTCTCCCAGTTGGAAGTTTTAACCATTATGGATTTTGCATCTCTCTGATGATTTAGATTATAATTCCGGGACGCAATGCAACCATCAACTCGGTTGAGAAGTTGGATTGTTATTAATAGTGCATATTTGACTTATAAAAGACATTGCTACCAAACGACTCGCAATACTCCCTTTTTGATATTTTGACCGTTATGGATTTCGTACCACTCAGATGGTTTAAATTGTAATTCTGAGATTCTGTGCTACCGGCAACTTTTTTGAGCAGTTGGATAGCTCTTAAGAGTTCATATTTGACAGACAAATGACTTGCATTGTTGCCAAATGTCTCGCAATACTCCTAGTTTGAAGGTTTGACTAATTCGGATTTCGTACATCTCTAATGGATTAGATATCAATTCCAGGAAGCTATGCTACCGGTAACCCGTTGGAGTGGATGGATCATTCTCAAAAGTGCCTATTGGACTGACAAAAGGCTTGCATAGTTGCCAAATGATTTGCAATTCTCCCGGATTGATGTTTTGACGAATACGGATTTCGTACCTCTGCGATGGTTTTGACCACAATTCTGAGAGGCTATGCAACTGGCAACTCGTTTGAGAGATTGGATCGGTCTTTAGAGTTTCTTTTCGACAGATAAAGGGGTAGAATAATTACCAAAGGTATCCCAATACTCTTTGAAGTTTCAACCATTATGGATTTTGCACATCTCTAATGATTTAGATTGTAATTCCGGGAAGCTATGCAGCCATCAATTCGTTTGGGCAGTTGGATTGTTATTAAGAGTGCATATTTGACTTATAAAAGACATTACTACCAAATGACTCGCAATACTCCCTGTTTGGAGTCTTGACCGTTATAGATTTCGTACCACTCTGATGGTTTAAATTGTAATTCCGAGAATATGTGCTACCGGCAACTTGTTTGAGCAGTTGGATTGTTCTTAAGAGTTCATATTTGACAAACAAAAGACTTGCATTGTTGCCAAATGTCTCGCAATACCCCCAGTTTGATGTTTTGAATGATTCGGATTTCGTACATCTCTAATGGTTTAGATATCAATTCCAGGAAGCTAGGCTACCGGTAACCCGTTGGAGTGGATGGATCATTCTCAAAAGGGCCAATTGGACTGACAAAAGGCTAGCATAGTTGGCAAATGATTTGCAATTCTCCCGTATTGATGTTCTGACGAATACGGATTTCGTACCTCTACGATAGTTTTGACCACAATTCTGTGAAGTTATGCAACTGGCAACTCGTTTGAGTGGTTTGATCGCTCTTAAGAGTTTCTTTTCGACAGATAATGGGCTAGCATAATTACAAAAGGTATCCCAATACTCCCGGTTTGAAGTTTCAGCCAATATCGATTTTGCACCTCCCTGATGATTTAGATTGTAATTCCGAGAACCTGTGTTACCGGCAACTCGTTTGAGCAGTTGGATCGTTCTTAAGAGTTCATATTTTTGACAGACAAAAAACTTGCATTGTTGCCAAATGTCTCGCAATACTTCCTGTTTGAAGGTCTGAATGATTCGGATTTCGTACCTCTCTGATGGTTTAGATATCAATTCCAGGAAGCTATGCTACCGGCAACCCGTTGGAGTGGATGGATCATTCTCAAAATGTGCCTATTTTACTGACAATAGGCTAGCATAGTTGCCAAATGACTCTCAATTCTCCTGGATTGATGTTTTGACGAATACGGATTTTGTACTTCTACGATGGTTTTGACCACAATTCTGGGAAGTTATGCAACTGGCAACTCGTTTGAGAGGTTGGTTCGGTCTTAAGAGTTTCTTTTCGACAGATAAAGGGGAATAATAATTACCAAAGGTATCCCAATACTCCCAGTTTGAAGTTTCAACCATTATTGACTTTGCACCTCTCTGATGATTTAGATTGTAATTCCGGGAAGCTATGCTGCCATCAACTCGTTTGAGTAGTTGGATTGTTATTAAGGGTGCATATTTGACTTATAAATGACATTGCTACCAAAGGTATCCCAATTCTCCCAGTTGGAAGTTTTAACCATTATGGATTTTGCATCTCTCTGATGATTTAGATTATAATTCCGGGAAGCAATTCTACCATCAACTCGGTTGTGAAGTTGGATTGTTATTAAGAGTGCATATTTGACTTATAAAAGACATTGCTGCCAAATGACTCGCAATACTCCCTTTTTGATATTTTGACCGTTATGGATTTCGTAAGACTCAGATAGTTTAAATTGTAATTCCGAGATTCTGTGCTACCGGCAACTTTTTTGAGCAGTTGGATAGCTCTTAAGAGTTCATATTTGACTGACAAATGACTTGCATTGTTGCAAAATGTCTCGCAATACTCCTAGTTTGAAGGTTTGACTGATTCGGATTTCGTACATCTCTAATGGATTAGATATCAATTCCAGGAAGCGATGCTACCGGTAACCCGTTGGAGTGGATGGATCATTCTCAAAAGTGCCTATTAGACTGACAAAAGGCTAGCACAGTTGCCAAATGATTCGCAATTCTCCCGGATTGATGTTTTGACGAATACGGATTTCGTACCTCTACGATGGTTTTGACCCCAATTCTGAGAGGCTATGCAACTGGCAACTCGTTTGAGAGGTTGGATCGGTCTTAAGAGTTTCTTTCCGACAGATAAAGGGCAAGGAAAATTACCAAAGGTATCCCAATACTCCCAGTTTGAAGTTTCAACCATTATGGATTTTGCACCTCTTTGATGATTTAGATTGTAATTCCGGGAAGCTATGCTACCATCAACTCGTTTGAGTAGTTGGATTGTTATTAAGGGTGCATATTTGACTTATAAATGACATTGCTACCAAATGACTCGTAATACTCCCTGTTGGAAGTTTTGACCGTTATAGATTTCGTACCACTCTGATGGTTTAAATTGTAATTTCGTGAATCTGTGCTACCGGCAACTTGTTTGAGCAGTTGGGTAGATCTTCCGATTTCATAATTGACTGACAAATGACTTGCATTGTTGCCAAATGTCTCGCAATACTCCCAGTTTGAAGGTTTGACTGATTCGGATTTCGTACATCTCTAATGGTTTAGATATCAATTCCAGGAAGCTATGCTACCGGTAACCCGATGGAGTGGATGGATCATTCTCAAAAGGGCCTATTGGACTGACAAAAGGCTAGCATAGTTGGCAAATGATTTGCAATTCTCCCGGATTGATGTTCTGACGAATACGGATTTCGTACCTCTACGATAGTTTTGACCACAATTCTGGGAAGTTATGCAACTGGCAACTCGTTTGAGTGGTTTGAACGCTCTTAAGAGTTTCTTTTCGACAGATAATGGGATAGCATAATTACAAAAGGTATTCCAATACTCCCGGTTTTAAGTTTCAGCCAATATCGATTTTGCACCTCTCTGATGATTTAGATTGTAATTCCGAGAATCTGTGTTACCCGCAACTCGTTTGAGCAGTTGGATCGTTTTTAAGAGTTCATATTTTTGACCGACAAAAGACTTGCATTGTTGCCAAATGTCTCGCAATACTCCCAATTTGAAGGTTTGACTGATTCGGATTTCGTACCTCTCTGATGGTTTAGATATCAATTCCAGGAAGCTATGCTACCGGCAACCCGTTGGAGTGGATGGATCATTCTCAAAATGTGCCTATTTTACTGACAATAGGCTTGCATAGTTGCCAAATGACTCCCAATTCTCCCGGATTGATGTTTTGACGAATACAGATTTTGTACCTCTACGATGGTTTTGACCACAATTCTGGGAAGTTATGCAACTGGCAACTCGTTTGGGAGGTTGGATCGGTCTTAAGAGTTTCTTTTCGACAGATAAAGGGGAATAAAAATTACCAAAGGTATCCCAATACTCCCAGTTTGAAGTTTCAGCCAATATCGATTTTGCACCTCTCTGATGATATAGATTGTAATTCTGAGAATCTATTTTACCGGCAACTCGTTTGAGCAGTTGGATCGCTCTTCAGAATTCATATTTTTGACAGACAAAAGACTTGCATTGTTGCCAAATGTCTCGCAACACCCCAAGTTTGAAGGTTTGACTGATTCGGATTTCGTACCTCTCAGATGGTTTAGATATAAATTCCAGGAAGCTATGCTACAAGCAACCCGTTGGAGTGGATGGATCATTCTCAAAAGTGCCTATTTTACTGACAATAGACTAGCATAGTTTCCAAATGACTCTCAATTCACCCGGTTTGATGTTATGACGAATACGGATTTCGTACCTCTACGATGGTTTTGACCCCAATTCTGAGAGGCTATGCAACTGGCAACTCGTTTGAGGTGTTTGATCGGTCTTAAGAGTTTCTTTTCGACAGATAAAGGGCTAGAATAATTTCCAAAGGTATCCCAATACTCCCAGTTTGATGTTTCTACGATTATGGATTTTGCACCTCTCTGATGATTTAGATTGTAATTCCGGGAAGCTATGCTACCATCAACTCGTTTGAGTAGTTGGATAGTTATTAAAAGTGCATATTTGACTAATAAATGACATTACTACCAAATGACCCGCAATACTCCCTGTTTGAAGTTTTGACCGTTATGGATTTCGTACCACTCAGATGGTTTAAATTGTAATTCCGAGAATCTGTGCAACCGGAAACTTGTTTGAGCACTTGGATAGTTCTTAAGAGTTCATATTTGACAGACAAAAGACTTGCATTGTTGCCAAATGTCTCGCAATACTCCCAGTTTGAAGGTTTGACGGATTCGGATTTCGTACATCTCTAATGGTTTAGATTTCAATTCCAGGAAGCTATGCTACCGGTAACCCGTTGGAATTGATGGATCATTCTCAAAAGTGCCTATTGGATTGACAAAAGGCTAGCATAGTTGCCAAATGATTTGTAATTCACCCGGATTGATGTTCAGACGAATACGGATTTCGTCCCTCTACAATGGTTTTGACCTCAATTCTGGGAAGTTATGCAACAACAAACTCGTTTGAGAGGTTGGATCGCTCTTAAGAGTTTCTTTTTGACAGATAATGGGCTAGCATAATTACAAAAGGTATCCCAATACTCCCGGTTTGAAGTTTCAGCCAATATCGATTTTGTACCTCTTTGATGATTTAGATTGTAATTCCGAGAATCTGTGTAACCGGAAACTCGTTTGAGCAGCTGGATCGTTCTGAAGAGTTCACATTTTTGACAGACAAAAGACTTGCATTGTTGCCAAATGTCTCGCAATACTCCCAGTTTGTAGGTTTGACTGATTCGGATTTTGTACCTCTCTGGTGGTTTAGATATCAATTCCAGGAAGCTATGCTTCCGGTAACCCGTTGTAGTAGATGGATCATTCCCAAAAGTGCCTATTGGACTGACAAAAGGCTAGCATAGTTGCCTAATTCTCCCGGATTGATGTTCTGAGGAATACGGATTTCGTACCTCTACGATGGTTTTGACCACAATTCTGGGAAGTTATGCAACTTGCAACTCGTTTGAAAGGTTGGAGCGCTCTTAAGAGTTTCTTTTCGACAGATAATGGGCTAGCATAATTACAAAAGGTATCCCAATACTCCCGGTTTGAAGTATCAGCAAATATCGATTTTGCACCTCTTTGATGATTTAGATTGAAATTCCGAAAATCTGGGTTACCAGCAACTCGTTTGAGCAGTTGGATCGTTCTTAAGAGTTCATATTTTTGACAGACAAAAGACTTGCATTGTTGCCAAATGTCTCGCAATACTCCCATTTTGAAGGTCTGACTGATTCGGATTTCGTACCTCTCAGATGGTTTAGATATTAATTCCAAGAAGCTATGCTACCGGCAACCCGTTGGAGTGGATGGATCATTCTTAAAAGTGCCAATTTGACTGACAATAGGCTAGCATAGTTGCCAAATGACTCGCAATTCTTCCGGATTGATGTTTTGACGAATACGGATTTCGTACCTCTACGATGGTTTTGACCCCAATTCTGAGAGTCTATGCAACTGGCAACTCGTTTGAGAGGTTTGATCGGTCATAAGAGTTTCTTTTCGACAGATAAAGGGAAAGAATAATTACCAAAGGTATCCCAATACTCCCGGTTTGAACTTTCTACCATTATGGATTTTGCACCTCTCTGATGATTTAGATTGTAATTCCGGGAAGCTATGCTACCATCAACTCGTCTGAGTAGTTGGATTGTTATTAAGAGTACATATTAGACTTATAAAATACATTGCTTCCAAATGACTCGCAATACACCCAGTTTGAAGTTTTGACCGTTAAGGATTTCGAACCACTCTGATGGTTTAAATTGTAATTCCGAGAATCTGTGCTACCGGCAACTTGTTTGAGCAGTTGGATAGTTCTTATGAGTTAATATTTGACGGACAAAAGACTTGCATTGTCGCCAAATGTCTTGCAATACTCCCACTTTGAAAGTTTGACTGATTCGGATTTCGTACATCTCTAATGGCTTAGATATCAATTCCTGAAAGCTATGCTACCGGTAACCCGTAGGAGTTGATGGATCATTCTCAAAAGTGCCTATTGGACTGACAAAAGGCTAGCATTGTTGCCAAATGATTTGCAATTCTCCCGGATTGATGTTTTGACGAATACGGATTTCGTACCTCTACGATGGTTTTGACCACAATTCTGGGAAGTTATGCAACTGGCAACTCGTTTGAGAGGTTGGATCGCACTTAAGAGTTTCTTTTCGACAGATTATGGGCTTGCATAATTACAAATGGTATCCCAATACTCCCGGTTTGAAGTTTCAGCCAATATCGATTTTGCACCTCTCTGATAATTTAGATTGTAATTCCGATAATCCGGGTTACCGTCAACTCGTTTGAGCAGTTGGATCGTTCTTAAGAGTTCATATATTTGACAGACAAAAGACTTGCATTGTTGCCAAATGTCTCGCAATACTCCCAGCTTGAAGGTTTGACTGATTCCGATTTCGTACCTCTCAGATGGTTTAGATATCAATTCCAGGAAGCTATGCTACCAGCAACCCGTTGGAGTGGATGGATCATTCTCAAAAGTGCCTATTTGACTGACAATAGGCTAGCATAGTTGCCAAATGACTCCCAATTCTCCCGGATTGATGTTTTGACGAATACGGATTTCGTACCTCTACGATGGTTTTGACCCCAATTCTGAGAGGCTATGCAATTGGCAACTCGTTTAATAGGTTGGATCGGTCTTAAGAGTTTCTTTTCGACAGATAAAGGGGTAGAATAATTACCTAAGGTATCCCAATTCTCCCAGTTGGAAGTTTCAACCATTATGGATTTTGCACCTCTATTATGATTTAGATTGTAATTCCGGGAAGCTATGCTACCATCAACTCGTTTGAGTAGTTGGATTCTTATTAAAAGTGCATATTAAACTTATAAAAGACATTGCTACCAAATGACTCGCAATACTCCCTGTTTGAAATTTTGACCGTTATGGATTTCGTACCACTCTGATGGTTTAAATTGTAATTCCGAGAATTTGTGCTACCGGCAACTTGTTTGAGCAGTTGGATAGTTCTTAAGAGTTCAAATTTGACAGACAAAAGACTTGCATTGTTGCAAAATGTCTCGCAATACTCCCAGTTTGAAGGTTTGACTGATTCGTATTTCGTACATCTCTAATGGTTTAGATATCAATTCCAGGAAGCTATGCTACCGGTAACCCGTTGGAGTGGATGGATCATTCCCAAAAGTTCCTATTGGACTGACAGAAGGCTAGCATAGTTGCCAAATGATTCGCAATTCTCCCGGATTGATGTTTTGACGAATACGGATTTTGTACCTCTACGATGGTTTTGACCACAATTCTGGGAAGTTATGCAACTGCAAACTCGTTTGAGAGGTTGGATCGCTCTTAAGAGTTTTTTATCGGCAGATAATGGGCTAGCATAATTACTAAAGGTATCCCAATACTCCCGGTTTGAAGTTTCAGCCAATATCAATTTTGCACCTCTTTGATGATTTAGATTGTAATTCCGAGAATCTGTGTAACCGGCAACTCGTTTGAGCAGTTGGATCGTTCTTTAGAGTTCATATTTTTCACAGGCAAAAGACTTGAATTGTTGCCAAATGTCTCGCAATACTCCCAGTTTGTAGGTTTGACTAATTCGGATTTCGTACCTCTCTGGGGGTTTAGATATCAATTCCAGGAAGCTATGCTACCGGTAACCCGTTGTAGTGGATGGATCATTCCCAAAAGTGCCTATTGGACTGACAAAAGGCTAGCATAGTTGCCAAATGATTTGCAATTCTCCCAGAATGATGTTCTGACGAATACGGATTTCGTACCTCTACGATGGTTTTGACCACAATTTAGGGAAGTTATGCAACTGGTAACTCGTTTGAGAGGTTGGATCGCTCTTAAGAGTTTCTTTTCGACAGATAATGAGCTCGCATAATTACAAAAGGTATCCCAATACTCCGGGTTTAAAGTTTATGCCAATATCGATTTTGCACCTCTCTGATGATTTAGATTGAAATTCCGAAAATCTGGGTTACCGGCAACTCGTTTGTGCAGTTGGATCGGTCTTAAGAGTTCATATTTTTGACAGACCAAAGACTTGCATTGTTGCCAAATGTCTCGCAATACTCCCATTTTGAAGGTTTGACTGATTCGGATTTTGTACCTCTCTGATGGTTTAGATATCAATTCCAGGATGCTATTCTACCGGCAACCCGTTGGAGTGGATTGATCATTCTTAAAAGTGCCTATTTGACTGACAATAGGCTAGCATAGTCGCCAAATGACTCGCAATTCTCCCGGATTGTTGTTTTGACGAATACGGATTTCGTACTTCTACGATGGTTTTGACCCCAATTCTGAGAGGTTATGCAACTGGCAACTCGTTTGTGAGGTTGGATCGGTCTTAAGAGTTTCTTTTCGGCAGATAAAGTGGTAGAATAATTACCAAAGGTATCCCAATACTCCCAGTTTAAAGTTTCAACCATTATGGATTTTGCACCTCTATGATGATTTAGATTATAATTCCGGGAAGAAATGCTACTATCAACTCGGTTGATTAGTTGGATTGTTATTAAGAGTGCATATTTGACTTATAAATGACATTGCTACCAAATGACTCGCAATACTCCCTGTTTGAAATTTTGACCGTTATGGATTTCGTACCACACTGATGGTTTAAATTGTAATTCCGAGAATCTGTGCTACTGGCAACTTTTTTGAGCAGTTGGATAGCTCTTAAGAGTTCATATTTGAAAGACAAAAGACTTGTATTGTTGCAAAATGTCTCGCAATACACCTAGTTTGAAGGTTTGACTGATTCGGATTTCGTACATCTCTAATGGTTTAGATATCAATTCCAGGATGCTATGCTACCGGTAACCCGTTGGAGTGGATGGATCATTCTCTAAAGTGCCTATTGGACTGACAAAAGGCTAGCATAGTTGCCAAATGATTCGCAATTCTCCCAGATTGATGTTTTGACGAATACGGATTTTGTACCTCTACGATGGTTTTGACCCCAATTCTGTGAGGCTATGCAACTGGCAACTCGTTTGAGAGGTTGGATCGGTCTTATGAGTTTCTTTCCGACAGATAAAGGGGTAGAATAATTACCAAAGGTATCCCAATACTCCCAGTTTGAAGTTTCAACCATTATGGATTTTGTACCTCTCTGATGATTTAGATTGTAATTCCGGGAAGCTATGCTGCCATCAACTCGTTTGGGTAGTTGGATTGTTATGAAGTGTGCATAATTGACTTATAAAAGACATTGCTAACAAATGACTCGCAATACTCCCCGTTTTGAAGTTTTGACCGTTATAGATTTCGTACCACTCTGATGGTTTAAATTGTAATTTCGGGAATCTGTTCTACCGGCAACTTGTTTGAGCAGTTGGATAGTTCTTAAGAGATCATATTTGACAGACAAAAGACTTGTATTGTTTCCAAGTTCTCGCAATACTCCCAGTTTGAAGGTTTGACTGATTCGGATTTCGTACATCTCCAATGGCTTAGATTTAAATTCCAGGAAGCTATGCTACCGGTAACCCGTTGGAGTGGATGGGTTATTCTCAAAAGTGCCTATTGGACTGACAAAAGGATAGCATAGTTGCCAAATGATTTGCAATTCTCCCGGATTGATGTTCTGACGAATACGGATTTCGTACCTCTACGATGGTTTTGACCACTATTCTGGGAAGTTATGCAACTGGCAACTCGTTTGAGAGGTTTGATCGCTCTTAAGAGTTTCTTTTCGACAGATAATGGGATAGCATAATTACGAAAGGTATCCCAATACTCCCGGTTTGAAGTTTCAGCCAATATCGATTTTGCACCTCTCTGATGATTTAGATTGTAATTCCGAGAATCTAGTCAACTCGTTTGAGAAGTTGGATCGTTCTTAAGAGTTCATATAATTGACAGACAAAAGACGTGCATTGTTGCCAAATGTCTCGCAATACTCCAAGTTTGAAGGTTTGACTGAGTCGGAGTTCGTACCTCTCAGATGGTTTAGATATCAATTCCTGGAAGCTATGCTTTCGGCAACCCGTTGGAGTTGATGGATCATTCTCGAAAGTGCCTATTTGACTGACAATAGGCTAGCACAGATGCCAAATGACTCGCAATTCTCCAGGATTGAAGTTTTGAGGAATACGGATTTCGTACCTCTACGATGGTTTTGACCCCTATTCTGAGAGGCTATGCAACTGGCAACTCGTTTGAGAGGTTGGATCGGTCTTAAGAGTTTCTTTTCGACAGATAAAGGGCTAGAATAATTACCAAAGGTATCCCAATACTTCCAGTTTGAAGTTTCAACCATTATGGATTTTGTACCTCTCTAATGATTTAGATTGTAATTCCGGGAAGCTATACTTCCATCAACTCGTTTGAGTAGTTGGATTTCGTACCACACTGATGGTTTAAATTGAAATTCCGAGAATCTGTGCTACCGGCAACTTGTTTGAGCAGTTGGATAGCTCTTAAGAGTTCATATTTGACAGACAAAAGACTTGCATTGTTTCCAAATGTCTCGCAATACTCCCAGTTTGAAGGTTTGACTAATTCGGATTTCGTACATCGCTAATGGTTTAGATATCAATTCCAGGAAGCTATGCTACCGGTAACCCGTTGGAGTGGTTGGATCAATCTCAAAAGTGCCTATTGGACTGACAAAAGGCTAGCATAGTTGCCAAATGATTTGCAATTCTCCCAGATTGATGTTCAGACGAATAGGGATTTCGTACCTCTACGATGGTTTTGACCACAATTCTGGGAAGTTATGCAACTGGCAACTCGTTTGAGAGGTTGGATCGCGCTTAAGAGATTCTTTTCGACAGATTATGGGCTAGCATAATTACAAAAGGTATCCCAATACTCCCAGTTTGAAGTTTCAGCCAATATCGATTTTGCACCTCTCTGATGATATAGATTGTAATTCCGAGAATCTGGGTTACCGTCAACTCGTTTGAGCAGTTGGATCGTTCTTAAGAGTTCATATATTTGACTGATTCGGATTTCGTACCTCTCAGATGGTTTAGATATCAATTCCAGGAACCCATGCTACCGGCAACCCGTTGGAGTGGATGAATCATTCTCAAAAGTGCCTATTTAACTGACAGTAGGCTAGCATTGATTCCAAATGACTCGCAATTCTCCAGGATTGATGTTTTGACGAATACGGATTTGGTAACTCTACGATGGTTTTGACCCCAAATCTGAGAGGCTATGCAAATGGCTAGAATAATTTCCAAAGGTATCCCAATACTCCCAGTTTGAAGTTTCAACCATTATGGATTTTGCACCTCTCTGATGATTTAGATTGTAATTCCGGGAAGCTATGCTACCGTCAACTCGTTTGAGTAGTTGGATTGTTATTAAGAGTGCATATTTGACTTAAAAAAGACATTGGTACCAAAGGACTCGCAATACTCCCTGTTTGAAGTTTTGACCGTTATGGATTTCGTACCACTATGATGGTTTAAATTGTAATTCCGGGAATCTGTGCTACCGGAAACTTGTTTGAGCAGTTGGATAGTTCTTAAGAGTTCATATTTGACTGACAAAAGAATTGCATTGTTGCCAAATGTCTCGCAATACTCCCAGTTTGAAGGTTTGACTTATTTGGATTTCGTACATCTCTAATGGTTTAGATATCAATTCCAGAAACCTATGCTACCGGTAACCCGTTGGAGTTGATGGTTCATTCTAAAAAGTGCCTATTGGATTGACAAAAGGCTAGCAGAGTTGCCAAATGATTTGCAATTCTCCCAGATTGATGTTCTGACGAATACGGATATCGTACCTCTACGATGGTTTTGACCACAATTCTGGGAAGTTATGCAACTGGCAACTCATTTGAGAGGTTGGATCGCTCTTAAGAGTTTCTTTTCGGCAGATAATGGGCTAGCATAATTGCAAAAGGTATCCCAATACTCCCTGTTGGAAGTTTCAGCCAATATCGATTTTGCACCTCTGTGAGGATTTAGATTGTAATTCCAAGAATCTGGGTTACCGGCAACTCGTTTGAGCAGTTGGATCGATCTTAAGAGTTCATATTTTTGACAGACAAAAGGCTTGATTTGTTGCCAAATATCTCGCAATACTCCCAGTTATAAGGTTTGACTGATTCGGATTTCAAACCTCTCTTATGGTTTAGATATAAATTCCAGGAAGCTATGCTACCGGTAACCCGTTGGAGTGGATGGATCATTCTTAAAAGTGCCTATTTGACTGACAAAATGCTAGCATAGTAGCCAAATGACTCGCAATTCTCCCGGATTGATGTTTTGACGAATACGGATTTCGTACCTCTACGTTGATTTTGACCCCAATTCTGTGAGGCTATGCAACTGGCAACTCGTTTGAGAGGTTGTATCGGTCTTAAGAGTTTCTTTTCAACAGATAAAGGGCAAGAATACTTACCGAAGGTATCCCAATACTCCCAGTTTGAAGTTTCAACCATTATGGATTTTGCACCTCTCTGATGATTTAGATTGTAATTCCGGGAAGCTATGCTACCGTCAACTCGTTTGAGTAGTTGGATTGTTATTAAGAGTGCATATTTGACTTATAAAAGACATTGGTACCAAATGACTCGCAATACTCACTGTTTGAAGTTTTGACCGTTATGGATTTCGTACCACTATGATGGTTTAAATTGTAATTCCGGGAATCTGTGCTACCGGCAACTTGTTTGAGCAGTTGGATAGTTCATAAGAGTTCATATTTGACTGACAAAAGACTTGCATTGTTGCCAAATGTCTCGCAATACTCCCAGTTTGACGGTTTGACTTATTTGGATTTCGAACATCTCTAATGGTTTAGATATCAATTCCAGAAACCTATGCTACCGGTAACCCGTAGGAGTTGATGGTTCGTTCTCAAAAGTGCCTATTGGATTGACAAAAGGCTAGCATAGTTGCCAAATGATTTGCAATTCTCCCGGATTGATGTTCTGACGAATACGGATTTCGTACCTCTACGATGGTTTTGACCATAATTCTGGGAAGTTATGCAGCTGGCTATTCGTTTGAGAAGCTGGATCGCGCTTAAGAGTTTCTTTTCGACAGATTATGGGCTAGCATAATTACAAAAAGTATCCCAATACTCCCGGTTTAAAGTATCAACCAATATCGATTTTGAACCACTCTGATGATTTAGATTGTAATTCCGAGAATCTGGGTTACCGTCAACTCGTTTGAGCAGTTGGATCGTTCTTAAGAGTTCATATAATTGACAGACAAAAGAGTTGCATTGTTGCCAAATGTCTCCCAATACTCCCAGTTTGAAGGTTTGACTGATTCGGATTTCGTACCTCTCAGATGGTTTAGATATCAATTCCTGGAACCCGTGCTACCGGCAACCCGTTGGAGTGGATGAATCATTCTCAAAAGTGCCTATTTAACTGACAGTAGGCTAGCATTGATTCCAAATGACTCGCAATTCTCCAGGATTGATGTTTTGACGAATACGGATTTGGTAACTCTACGATGGTTTTGACCCCAAATCTGAGAGGCTATGCAACTGGCAACTCGTTTGAGAGGTTGGATCTATCTTAAGAGTTTCTTTTCGACAGATAAATGGCTAGAATAATTTCCAAAGGTATCCCAATACTCCCAGTTTGAAGTTTCAACCATTATGGATTTTGCACCTCTTTGATGATTTAGATTGTAATTCCGGGAAGCTATGCTACCATCAACTCGTTTGAGTAGTTGGATTGTTATTAAGAGTGCATATTTAACTTATAAAAGACATTGGTACTAAATGACTCGCAATACTCCCTTTTTGAAATTTTGACCGTTATGGATTTCGTACCACTCTGATGGTTTAAATTATAATTCCGTGAATCTGTGCAACCGACAACATGTTTGAGATGTTGGATAGTTCTTAAGAGTTCATATTTGACAGACAAATGACTTGCATTGTTGCCAAATGTCTCGCAATACTCCCAGTTTGATGGTTTGACTGATTCGGATTTCGTACATCTCTAATGGTTTAGATATCAATTCCAGGAAGTTATGCTACCGGTAACCCGTTGGAGTGGATGGATCATTCTCAAAAGTGCCTATTGGACTGACAAATGGCTAGCATAGTTGCCAAATGATTTGCAATTCTCCCGGATTGATGTTCTGACGAATACGGATTTCGTACCTCTACGATGATTTTGACCACAATTCTGGGAAGTTATGCAACTGGCAACTCGTTTGTGAGGTTGGATCGCTCTTAAGAGTTTCTTTTCGACAGATAATGGGCTAGAATAATTACAAAAGGTATCCCAATACTCCAGGTTTGAAGTTTCAGCCAATATCGATTTTGCACCACTTTGATGATTTAGATTGCAATTCCGAGAATCTGTGTTACCGGCAACTCGTTTGAGCAGTTGGATCGTTCTTAAGAGTTCATATTTTTGATAGACAAAAGACTTTCATTGTTGCCAAATGTCTCGCAATACTCCCAGTTTGTAGGTTTGACTGATTCGGATATCGTACCTCTCAGATGGTTTAGATATCAATTCTAGGAAGCTATGCTACCGGTAACCCGTTGGAGTGGATGGATATTTCTCAAAAGTGCCTATTGGACTGACAAAAGGCTAGCAAAGTAGCCAATTGATTTGCAATTCTCCCGGATTGATGTTCTGACGAATACGGATTTCGAACCTCTACGATGGTTTTGACCTCAATTCTGGGAAGTTATGCAACTGGCAACTCGTTTGTGAGGTTGGATCGCTCTTAAGAGTTTCTTTTCGAGAGATAATGGGCTTGCAAAATTGCAAAAGGTATCCCAATACTCCCGGTTTGAAGTTTCAGCCAATATCGATTTTGCACCTCTCTAATGATTTAGATTGTAATTCCGAGAATCTGGGTTACCGGCAACTCGTTTGAGCAGTTGGATCGATCTTAAGAGTTCATATTTTTGACAGACAAAAGACTTGATTTGTTGCCAAATATCTCGCAATACTCCCAGTTATAAGGTTTGACTAATTCGGATTTCGAACCTCTCTGATGGTTTAGATATAAATTCCAGGGAGCTATGCTACCGGCAACCCGTTGGAGAGGATGGATCATTCTTAAAAGTGCCTATTTGACTGACAATAGGCTAGCATAGTAGCCAAATGACTCGCAATTCTCCCGGATTGATGTTTTGACGAATACGGATTTCGTACCTCTACGATGATTTTTACCCAAATTCTGAGAGGCTATGCAACTGGCAACTCGTTTGAGAGGTAGGATCGGTCTTAAGAGTTTCTTTTCAACAGATAATGGGCAAGAATAATTACCAAAGGTATCCCAATACTCCCAGTTTAAAGTTTCAATCATTATGGATTTTGCACCTCTCTGATGATTTAGATTGTAATTCCGGGAAGCTATGCTACCGTCAACTCGTTTGAGTAGTTGGATTGTTATTAAGAGTGCATATTTGACTTATAAAAGACATTGCTTCCAAATGACTCGCAATACTCCCTGTTTAAAGTTTTGACCGTTATGGATTTCGTACCACTCTGATGGTTTAAATTGCAATTCCGGGAATCTGTGCTACCGGCAACTTGTTTGAGCAGTAGGATAGTTCTTAAGAGTTCATATTTGACTGACAAAAGACTTGCATTGTTGCCAAATGTCTCGCAATACTCCCAGTTTGAAGGTTTGACTTATTTCGATTTCTTAGATCTCTAATGGTTTAGATATCAATTCAAGAAACCTATGCTACCGGTAACCCGTTGGAGTTGATGGATAACTCTCAAAAGTGCCTATTGGACTGACAAAAGGCTAGCATAGTTGCCAAATGATTCGCAATTCACCCGGATTGATGTTTTGACGAATACGGATTTCGTACCTCTACGATGGTTTTGACCCCAATTCTTAGAGGCTATGCAACTGGCAACTCGTTTGAGAGGTTGGATCGGTCTTAAGAGTTTATTTTCGACAGATAAAGGGGTAGAATAATTACCAAAGGTATACCAATACTCCCAGTTTGAAGTTTCAACCATTATGGATTTTGCACCTCTCTGATGATTTAGATTGTAATTCCGGGAAGCTATGCTACCATCATCTCGTTTGGGTAGATGGATTGTTATTAAGAGTGCATATTTGACTTATAAAAGACATTGCTACCAAATGACTTGCAATACTCTCTGTTTGAAGTTTTGACCGTTACAGATTTCGTACCACTCTGATGGTTTAAATTGTAATTCCGAGAATCTGTGCTACCGGCAACTTGTTTGAGCAGTTGGAAAGTTCTTAAGAGTTCATATTTGACAGACAAAAGACTTGCATTGTTGCCAAATGTCTCGCAATATTCCCAGTTTGAAGGTTTGACTGATTCGGATTTCGTACATCTCTAATGGTTTAGATATCAATTCCAGGAAGCTATGCTACCGGGAACCCGTTGCAGTGGATGGATCATTCTCAAAAGTGCCTATTGGACTTACAAAAAGCGAGATTAGTTGCCAAATAATTTGCAATTCTCCCGGATTGATGTTCTGACGAATACGGATTTCGTACCTCTACGATGGTTTTGACCACAATTCTGGGAATTTATGCAACTGGCAACTCGTTTGTGAGGTTGGATCGCTCTTAAGAGTTTCTTTTCAACAGATATTGGGATAGCATAATTACAAAAGGTATGCCAATACTCCCGGTTTGAAGTTTCAGCCAATATCGATTATACACCTCTTTGATGATTTAGATTGTAATTCCGAGAATCTGTGTTACCGGCAACTCGTTTGAGCAGTTGGATCGTTCTTAAGAGTTCATATTTTTGATAGACAAAAGACTTGCATTGTTGCCAAATGTCTCGCAATACTCCCAGTTTGTAGATTTGACTGATTCGGATTTCGTACCTCTCTGATGGTTTAGATATCAATTCCCGGAAGCTATGCTACCGGTAACCCGTTGGAGTGGATGGATCATTCTCAAAAGTGCCTATTGGACTGACAAAAGGCTAGCATAGTTGCATAATTATTTGCAATTCTCCCGGATTGATGTTCTGACGAATACGGATTTCTTACCTCTACGATGGTTTTGACCACAATTCTGGGAAGTTATGGAACAGGCAACTCGTTTGAGAGGTTGGATCGCTCTTAAGAGTTTCTTTTCGACTGATAATGGGCTAGCGTAATTTAAAAAGGTATCCCAATACTCCCGGTTTGAAGTTTCAGCCAATATCAATTTTGCACCTCTTTGATGATTTAGATTGAAATTCCAAGAATCTGGGTTACCGGCAACTCGTTTGAGCAGTTGGATCGTTCTTAAGAGTTCATATTTTTGACAGACAAAAGACTTGCATTGTTGCAAAATGTCTCGCAATACTCCCAGTTTGAAGGTTTGACTGATTCGGATTTCGTACCTCTCTGATGGTTTAGATATCAATTCCAGGAAGCTATGCTACCGACAACCCGTTGGAGTGGATGAATCATTCCCAAAAGTGCCTATTTGACTGACAATAGGCTAGCATAGTAGCCAAATGACTCGCAATTCTCCCGGATTGATGTTTTGACGAATACGGATTTCGTACCTCTACGATGATTTTTACCCCAATTCTGAGAGGCTGTGCAACTGGCAACCCGTTTGTGAGGTTGGATCTATCTTAAGAGTTTCTTTTCAACAGATAAAGGGCAAGAATAATTATCAAAGGTATCCCAATACTCCCAGTTTGAAGTTTCAACAATTATGGATTTTGCACTTCTCTGATGATTTAGATTGTAATTCCGGGAGCTATGCTACCATCAACTCGTTTGAGTAGTTGGATTGATATTAAGAGTGCATATTTGACTTATAAAGGACATTGCTACCAAATGACTCGCAAACTCCCTGTCTGAAGTTTTGACCGTTATAGATTTCGTACCACTCTGATGGTTTAAATTGTAATTCCGAGAATCTGCGCTACCGGCAACTTGTTTGAGCAGTTGGATAGTTCTTAAGAGTTCATATTTGACTGACAAAAGACTTGATATTGTTGCCAAATGTCTCGCAATACTCCCAGTTTGAAGGTTTGACTGATTCGGATTTCGTACATCTTTAATGGTTTAGATATCAATTCCAGAAACCTATGCTACCGGTTACCCGTTGGAGTTGATGGATCATTCTCAAAAGTGCCTATTAGACTGACAAAAGGCTAGCATAGTTGCCAAATGATTTGCAATTCTCTCGGATTGATGTTCTGACGAATTCGGATTTCGTACCTCTACGATCGTTTTGACCACAATTATGGGAAGTTATGCAACTGGCAACTCGTTTGAGAGGTTGGATCGCGCTTAAGAGTTTCTATTCGACAGATTATGGGCTAGCATAATTACAAAAAGTATCCCAATACTCCCGGTTTGAAGTTTCAGCCAATATCGATTTTGCACCACTCTCATGATTTAGATTGTAATTCCGAGAATATGGTTACCGTCACTCGTTGGAGCAGTTTGATCATTCTTAAGAGTTCATATATTTGACAGACAAAAGACT
Source organism: Kingdonia uniflora (assembly GCA_014058105.1). Classification (NCBI taxonomy): domain Eukaryota; kingdom Viridiplantae; phylum Streptophyta; class Magnoliopsida; order Ranunculales; family Circaeasteraceae; genus Kingdonia; species Kingdonia uniflora. The sequence goes on along the minus strand of JACGCM010002699.1, from coordinate 8,570 downwards.
TGCATTGTTGCCAAATGTCTCGCAATACTCCCAGTTTGAAGGTTTGACTGATTCGGATTTCGTACCACTCAGATGGTTTAGATTTCAATTTCAGGAAGCTATGTTACCGGCAACCCGTTGGAGTGGATGGATCATTCTCAAAAGTGCATATTTTACTGACAATAGGCTAGCATAGTTGCCAAATGACTCTCAATTCTCCCGGATTGATGTTTTGACGAATACGGATTTCGCACCTCTACGATTGTTTTGACCCCAATTCTGAGAGGCTATGCAACTGGCAACTCGTTTGAGAGGTTGGATCGGCCTTAAGAGTTTCTTTTCGACAGATAAAGGGCAAGAATAATTACCAAAGGTATCCTAATACTCCCAGTTGGAAGTTTCAACCATTATGGATTTTGCACCTCTCTGATGATTTAGATTACAATTCCGGGAAGCTTTGCTACCATCAACTCGGTTGAGTAGTTGGATTATTATTAAGAGTGCATATTTGACTCATAAAAGAAATTGCTACCAAATGACTCGCAATACTCCCTGTTTGAAATTTTGACCGTTATGGATTTGGTACCAATCTGATGGTTTAAATTGCAATTCCGAGAATCTGTGCTACCGGCAACTTGTTTGGGCAGTTGGATAGCTCTTAATAGTTCATATTTGACAGACAAAAGACTTGCATTGTTGCCAAATGTCTCGCAATACTCCTAGTCTGAAGGTTTGACAGATTCGGATTTCGTACATCTCTAATGGTTTAGATATCAATTCCTGGAAGCTATGCTACCGGTAACCCGTTGGAGTGGATGGATTATTCTCAAAAGTACCTATTGGACTGACAAATGGCTAGCATAGATGCAAAATGATTCGCAACTCACCCGGATTGATGTTTTGACGAATTCGGATTTCGTACCTCTACGATGGTTTTGACCCCAATTCTTAGAGGCTATGCAACTGGCAACTCGTTTGAGAGGTTGGATCGGTCTTAAGAGATTCTTTTCGTCAGATAAAGGGGTAGAATAATTACCAAAGGTATCCCAATACTCCCTGTTTGAAGTTTCAACCATTATGGATTTTGCACCTCTCTGATGATTTAGATTGTAATTCCGGGAAGCTATGCTACCATCAACTCGTTTGAGTAGTTGGATTGTTATTAAGAGTGCATATTTGACTTATAAAAGACATTGCTACCAAATGACTCGCAATACTCCCTGTTTGAAGTTTTGACCGTTACGGATTTCGTACCACTCTGATGGTTTAAATTGTAATTCCGAGAATCTGTGCTACCGGCAACTTGTTTGAGCAGTTGGATAGTTCTTAAGAGTTCATATTTGACAGACAAAAGACTTGCATTGTTGCCAAATGTCTCGCAATACTTCCAGTTTGAAGGTTTGACTGATTCGGATTTCGTACATCTCAAATGGTTTAGATATCAATTCCAGGAAGCTATGCTACCGGGATCCCGTTGGAGTGGATGGATCATTCTCAAAAGTGCCTATTGGACTGACAAAAGGCTTGCATAGTTGCAAAATGATTTGCAATTCTCCCGGATTGATGTTCTGAGGAATACGGATTTCGTACCTCTACGATGGTTTTGACCCCAATTCTGAGAGGCTATGCAACTGGCAACTCGTTTGAGAGGTTGGATCGGTCTTAAGAGTTTCTTTTCGACAGATAAAGGGCTTGAATAATTACCAAAGGTATCCCAATACTCCGAGTATGTAGTTTCAACCATTATTGACTTTGCACCTCTCTGATGATTTAGATTGTAATTCCGGGAAGCTATGCTACCATCAACTCATTTGAGTAGTAGGATTGTTATTAAGAGTTGATGGATCATTCCCAAATTGCCTATTTGACAGACAAAGGGCTAGCATAGTTGCCTAATGACTCGCAATTATCCCAGATTGATATTTTTACGAATACAGATTTCGTACCTCTTCGATGATTTTGACCACAATTATGAAAAGCTATGCAACTGGCATCTCGTTTGAGAGGCTGGATCGCTTTTAAGAGTTTCTTTTCGACAGATAAGGGGCTAGCATAGTTACCAAAGGTATTGCAATACTCCCGGTTTGAAGTTTCGACCATTATGGATTTTGCACCTCTCGGATGATTTAGATTGTATTTCCAGGAAGCTATGCCACCATCAACAGGTTTGAGTAGTTGGATTGTTATTAATAGTGCATATTTGACTGATAAAAGATATTGCTACAAAATGTCTCGCAATACTCCCAGTTTGAAGGTTCGACTGATTCGGATTTCGTACATCTTTAATGGTTTAGATATCAAATCCAGGAAGCTATGCTACCGGCAACCCGTTGGAGTGGATGGATCATTCTCAAAAGTGAATATTTGACTGACAATAGGCAAGCATAGTTGCCAAATGACTCGCAATTCTCACGGATAGATGTTTTTACGAATACGGACTTCGTACCTCTACGATGGTTTTGACCACAATTCTGGGAAGTTATGCAACTGGCAACACGCTGGAGTGGTTGGAGCGCTCTTAAGAGTATCTTTTCGACAGATAAAGGGCTAGCATAGTTACCAAAGGTATCGCAATACACCCTGTTTGAAGTTTCAAGCATTATGGATTTTGCACCTCTCTGATAATTTAGATTGTAATTCCGGGAAGCTATGCATCCATCAACTCGTTTGAGTAGTTGGATTGCTATTAAGAGTGCAAATTTGACTGATTAAAGACATTGCTACCAAATGGCTCGCAATACTCCCTGTTTGAAGTTTAGACCGTTATGGATTTTGTACCACTCTGATGGTCTAGATTGTAATTCCGAGAATCTGTGTTACCGGCAACTCGTTTGAGCAGTTGGATCGTTCTTAAGAGTTCATATTTGACAGACAAAAGACTTGCATTGTTGCCAAATGTCTCGCAATACTCCCAGTTTGAAAGTTAGACTGATTTAGATTTCGTACCTCTCAGATGGGTTGGATAGAAATTTCAGGAAGCTATGCTACCGGCAACCCGTTGGAGTGGATGGATCATTCAGAAAAGCTCCTATTTGACTGAGAATAGGATAGCATAGTTGCCAAATTACTCGCAACTCTCCCGGATTGATGTTTTGACGAATACGGATTTCGTACCACTACGATGGTTTTGACACCAATTCTGAGAGGCTATGCAACTGGCAACTCGTTTGTGAGGTTGGATCGGTCTTAAGAGTTTCATTTCGACAGATAAATGGCTAGAATAATTACCAAAGGTATCCCAATACTCCCAGTTTGAAGTTTCAACCATTATTGAGTTTGCACCTCTCTGATGGTTTAGATTGTAATTCCGGGAAGCTATGCTACCATCAACTCGTTTGAGTAGTTGGATTGTTATTAAGAGTGCATATTTGACTTATAAAAGACATTGCTACCAAATGACTCGCAATACTCCCTATTTGAAGTTTTGACCGTTATGGATTTCGTACCACTCTGATGGTTTAAATTGTAATTCCGAGAATCTGTGCTACTGGCAACTTGCTTGAGCAGTTGGATAGTTCATAAGAGTTCATATTTGACCGACAAAAGACTTGCATTGTTGCCAAATGTCTCACAATACTCCCAGTTTGAAGGCTTGACTGATTTGGATTTCGTACATCTCTAATGGTTTAGATATCCATTCCAGGAAGCTATGCTACCGGTAACCCGTTGGAGTGGATGGATGATTCTCAAAAGTTCCTATTGGACAGAAAAAACGCTAGCATAGTTACCAAATGACTCGCAATTCTCCAGGATTGATATTTTGACGATTACGGATTTCAAACCTCTACGAAGGTTTTGACCACAATTATGAGAAGCTATGCAACTGGCAACCCGTTTGAGAGGTTGGATCGCTCTTAAGAGTTTCTTTTCAACAGATATAGGGCTAGCATAGTTACCAAAGGTGTCGCAATACTCCCCGTTTGAAGTTTCAACCATTATGGATTTTGCACCTCTCTGATGATTTAGATTTTTTTTCCAGGAAGCTATGCTACCATCAACAGGTTTGAGTTGTTGGATTGTTATTAAGAGTGCATATTTCACTGATAAATGAGATTGCTGCCAAATGACTCGTAATACTCCTTGTTTCAAGTTTTGACCGTTATGGATTTCGAACCACTCTGATGGTTTAAATTGCAATACCGAGAATCTGTGCTACCAGAAACTTTTTTGACTTGTTGGATAGTACTTAAGAGTTCATATTTGACAGACAAATGACTTGCATTGTTGCCAAATGTCTCGTAATACTCCCAGTATGAAGGTTGACTGATTTGGATTTCGTACCTCTCTGATGGTTTAGATATCAATTCAAGGAAGATATGCTACTGGAAACCCGTTGGAGTGGATGGATCATTCACAAAAGTACCTATTGGACTGACAAAAGGCTAGCATAGTTGCCAAATTACTCGCAATTCTCCCGGATTGATGTTTTGACGTATACGGATTTTGTGCCTCAACGATGGTTTTGACCACAATTCTAGGAAGTTATGCAACTGGTAACTCGTTGGAGAGGTTAGATCGCTCTTAAGAGTTTCTTTTCGACATATAATGGGCTAGCATAGTTACCGAAGGTATCGCAATACTCCCGGTTTGAAGTTTCAACCATTATGGATTTTGCACCTCTCTGATAATTTTGATTGTAATTCCAGGAAGCTATGCAACCATCAACTCGTTTGAGTAGATGGTTTGCTATTAAGAGTGCTAATTTGACTGATAAAAGATATTGCTACCAAATGACTCGCAATACTCCCTGTTTGATGTTTAGACAGTTATGGATTTCGTACCACTCTGATGGTCTAGATGGTAATTCCGAGAATCTTTGTTACCGGCAGCTCGTTTGAGCAGTTGGATGGTTCTTAAGAGTTCAAATTTTACAGAAAAAAGACTTGCATTGTTGCCAAATGTCCCGCAATACTCTCAGTTTGAAGGTTAGACTGATTTACATTTCGTACCTCTCTGATGGTTTGGATATCAATTCCAGGAAGCTATGCTACCGGCAACCCGCTGGAGTGAATGGATCATTCTCAAAAGTGCCTATTTGACGGACAATAGGCTAGCATAGTTGCCAAATGAATCGCAAATCTCCCGGATTGATGTTTTGAGGAATACGGATTTCGTACCTATACGATGGTTTTGACCCCAATTCTGAGAGGCTATGCAACTGGCAACACGTTTGAGAGGTTTGATCGGTCTTAAGAGTTTCTTTTCGACAGATAATGGGCTAGAATAATTACCAAAGGTATCCCAATACACCCAGTTTGAAGTTTCAACCATTATTGACTTTGCACCTCTCTGATGATTTAGATTGTAATTCCGGGAAGCTATGCTGCCATCAACTCGTTTGAGTAGTTGGATTGTTATTAAGAGTGCATATTTGACTTATATAAGACATTGCTACCAAATGACTCGCAATACTCCCTGTTTGAAGTTTTGACCGTTATGGATTTTGTACCACCCTGATTGTTTAAATTATAATTCCGAGAATCTGTGCTACCGGCAACTCGTTTGAGAAGTTGGATAGTTCTTAAGAGTTCATATTTGAGAGACAAAAGACTTGCATTGTTGCCAAATGTCTCGCAATACTCCCAGTTTGAAGGTTTGACTGATTCGGATTTCGTACATCTTTAATGGTTTAGATATCAATTCCAGGAAGCTATGCTACCGGTAACCCCTTGGAGTGGATGGATCATTCTCAAAAGTGCCTATTTGACTGACAATAGGCTAGCATAGTTGCCAAATGACTCGCAATTCTCTCGGATTGATGTTCTGACGAATTCGGATTTCGTACCTCTACGATCGTTTTGACCACAATTATGGGAAGTTATGCAACTGGCAACTCGTTTGAGAGGTTGGATCGCGCTTAAGAGTTTCTATTCGACAGATTATGGGCTAGCATAATTACAAAAAGTATCCCAATACTCCCGGTTTGAAGTTTCAGCCAATATCGATTTTGCACCACTCTCATGATTTAGATTGTAATTCCGAGAATATGGGTTACCGTCAACTCGTTGGAGCAGTTTGATCATTCTTAAGAGTTCATATATTTGACAGACAAAAGACTTGCATTGTTGCCAAATGTCTCGCAATACTCCCAGTTTGAAGGTTTGACTGATTCGGATTTCGTACCACTCAGATGGTTTAGATTTCAATTTCAGGAAGCTATGTTACCGGCAACCCGTTGGAGTGGATGGATCATTCTCAAAAGTGCATATTTTACTGACAATAGGCTAGCATAGTGCCAAATGACTCTCAATTCTCCCGGATTTGATGTTTTGACGAATACGGATTTCGTACCTCTACGATTGTTTTGACCCCAATTCTGAGAGGCTATGCAACTGGCAACTCGTTTGAGAGGTTGGATCGGCCTTAAGAGTTTCTTTTCGACAGATAAAGGGCAAGAATAATTACCAAAGGTATCCTAATACTCCCAGTTGGAAGTTTCAACCATTATGGATTTTGCACCTCTCTGATGATTTAGATTACAATTCTGGGAAGCTTTGCTACCATCAACTCGGTTGAGTAGTTGGATTATTATTAAGAGTGCATATTTGACTTATAAAAGAAATTGCTACCAAATGACTCGCAATACTCCCTGTTTGAAATTTTGACCGTTATGGATTTGGTACCAATCTGATGGTTTAATTGCAATTCCGAGAATCTGTGCTACCGGCAACTTGTTTGGGCAGTTGGATAGCTCTTAATAGTTCATATTTGACAGACAAAAGACTTGCATTGTTGCCAAATGTCTCGCAATACTCCTAGTCTGAAGGTTTGACAGATTCGGATTTCGTACATCTCTAATGGTTTAGAATTCAATTCCTGGAAGCTATGCTACCGGTAACCCGTTGGAGTGGATGATTATTCTCAAAAGTACCTATTGGACTGACAAATGGCTAGCATAGATGCCAAATGATTCGTAAGTCACCCGGATTGATGTTTTGACGAATTCGGATTTCGTACCTCTACGATGGTTTTGACCCCAATTCTTAGAGGCTATGCAACTGGCAACTCGTTTGAGAGGTTGGATCGGTCTTAAGAGATTCTTTTCGTCAGATAAAGGGGTAGAATAATTACCAAAGGTATCCCAATACTCCCTGTTTGAAGTTTCAACCATTATGGATATTGCACCTCTCTGATGATTTAGATTGTAATTCCGGGAAGCTATGCTACTATCAACTCGTTTGGGTAGTTGGATTGTTATTAAGAGTGCATATTTGACTTATAAAAGACATTGCTACCAAATGACTCGCAATACTCCCTGTTTGAAGTTTCGACCGTTACAGATTTCGTACCACTCTGATGGTTTAAATTGTAATTCCGAGAATCTGTGCTACCGGCAACTTGTTTGAGCAGTTGGATAGTTCTTAAGAGTTCATATTTGACAGACAAAAGACTTGCATTGTTGCCAATGTCTCGCAATACTTCCAGTTTGAAGGTTTGACTGATTCGGATTTCGTACATCTCAAATGGTTAGATATCAATTCCAGGAAGCTATGCTACCGGGATCCCGTTGGAGTGGATGGATCATTCTCAAAAGTGCCTATTGGACTGACAAAAGGCTTGCATAGTTGCCAAATGATTTGCAATTCCCCGGATTGATGTCTGAGGAATACGGATTTCGTACCTCTACGATGGTTTTGGACCCCAATTCTGAGAGGCTATGCAACTGGCAACTCGTTTGAGAGGTTGGATCGGTCTTAAGAGTTCTTTTCGACAGATAAGGGCTTGAATAATTACCAAAGGTATCCCAATACCCGAGTATGTAGTTTCAACCATTATTGACTTTGCACCTCTCTGATGATTTAGATTGTAATTCCGGGAAGCTATGCTACCATCAACTCATTCCTTCATTTGAGTAAGTAGGATTGTTATTAAGGAGTGATGGAATCATTCCCAAAATTGCCGTATTTGACAACAAAGGTCTGCATAGTTGCCCCTAATGACTCGCAATTACCGATTTAATATTTTTAAATACGAATACAGATTTCGACCTCTTCGAGATTTTGACCACAATTGAACAGCTATGCCACCTACGCAATCTATCGTTGCGAGGCTTGGATCGCTTTTCTCAGAGTTTCTTTTTTCGACAGATAAGGGGCTAGCATCGCTTACCAAAGAGTATTGGCAATACTCTCCCACGCTCCCCATACTCCCACTCCCCGCGGTGTGAAGTTTTTCGACCATTATGGATGTTTTGCACCACAACCTCTGCAACCGTACCTCACCCTCTCTTCTACAAAACTCTTCGATGATTTAGGATTTGTATTTCCAGGAAAGCTAATCCGACCAACCAACCATCAGACAGGTTTGAGTAGTTGGATTGTTATTAATAGTAGTTGCATATTTGAACTGAATACATATAATTGCTATGCTATTAACATTGTCTCGCAATACTTTACTCCGTTAACGTACATACTTTCCCAAGTTTGAAGGTTCGAGCTGATTATCTCGTTGCTTTCGTACATCTTTACTGGTTTTTTAGATATCACAAAAATACTTCCAGGAGCTTGCTTACCCGGCAACAAATAACAACCCGTTTGAGTGGATGGATCATCTCCAAAAGTGAATTTTTGACTGACAAGAATGGCAAGCTT